>MDKI01132250.1:0-18214 GCA_005239505.1 Nicotiana paniculata | reverse complement strand
GCCACTAGGGCTCCTCCGGAGTCTTTACACCCCTAGTGAGCGCATTGATGATGAGGGATGGATCTTACCTGGACATGGATCTTGTCCGAAGCTGATGTTATGTGAGGGATGGATTTTCCCTGGGCATGGATCGTGTCCGAAGTGGATTTTTTGTGAGGGATGGATCGTCCCTGGACATGGATCTTGTCCGAGTGTTGTATTCCGGAGAGGGACTTTCTTCGTGGGGCTGGATTGGCCTTTTTCCTCAGTACGGAGTGACTATGGTCACTGGTGTTTATGCATATCCTGGGATGGAACTTCCCTAGGCCTAAGAGCCATATATAGTACTGAGTGGACTTCTGTGGGAGAGTTGTAAGCACTATGTGCATTTGTCACATTGTGACATGTAGAACATATGGAGGTATATCTAGTATATTCTGTTGTTATTTAATTATTAAGGTTTAGTCCGTCACTACCTCTCAGCCCATAGTTTGGGTTCGTTACTTCTGAGTTGGTGTACTCACGTTACCCCATGCACCTTGTGTGCAGACCCAGGTACACCGGGACCCGGTAGTGGATATTGAGCAGTTGTTAGAGTTTTTATTGGAGTTGTCGAGGTAGTAGCTGGCGATCGCGACCTCGCCTTCTCTTTCTTATTCTACCTGTTGTTCTTTATTTTGCGACAATGTTATCCATTTCTCCTTTTCTTTGCTTTATGTTATAGTAGCTCATGACTGAGTGACACCGGATCCGGGGTTGGAAATTTTAATTTTTGGTTTAAGTATTGGTTTTTAACTTCAGACTCTTAATATTATCAATAAATTCGTTTAAAAATCGCATTTTTACTGGAAATTGAATTTAGCTTAGAAACAAAGAGGTGACTTGTCAGGTTCCACGACAGGCACCATCACAACTCCGAAATCGGGTCGTGACAGGCAAATGCTTCCTTCTTTCTTCAAATTCCAAGTTTGATCTGTTAACCATCCGGAATCCACCAGAGGCCCCCGGGACCCCGTCCAATCATACCAACCAGTTCCAAAACATAATGCGGACCTGCCCGAGGCCTTAATTCATATCAAACAACGCTAATACCATGAATCGCACTCCAATTCAAGCTTACTGAACTTTAGAATTTCCAACTTCGACATCCGACGCCGAAACATATCAAATTACATCCGATTGACCCCAAATTTTGCACACAAGTCATATTCAACATTACGAACATACTCTAACTTCCGGAATCGGAATCCGACTCCGATATAAAAAATTCTACTTTCGGTCAAACTTCTCAAAAACCTTCAAATTTATAACTTTTGCCAATTGACCCCGAAGTGACCTACGAACTTCCAAACTCATATCCGGACCCGCTCCCAATACCAGAATCACCATACAAGCTATTCCAAACTCAAAATCCCAAACGGACATCGATAATATTGAAATGCACTTCAACCCAAATTTATGAATTTCTTCCAAAAATGCCAACTTCCACAATAGACGCCGAAATGCTCCCGGGTCATCCAAAACCCGATCCGGACATACGGCTAAGTCCGAAATCATCATATGAACATGCTAAATATTTCAAATTCCGATTCCGAGGTCATTTACTCAAAAATTTAACTTTAGTCAATTTTTCAACTTAAAGCTTCTGAAACGAGAATTCTCTTTCCAACAACTTCTGGAATCCAATTCCGACCATGCATACAAGTCATAATACCTGAGGTGAAGTTTCTCATGGCCTCAAACTGCCGAATGACACGCTAGAGCTCAAAACAATCGGTCGGGTCGTTACATTCTCTCCTACTTAAACATACATTTGTCCTCGAACATGCTAAGAACTCCGCAGGAGTTGTCCAAAATCACTGTTTAGCACCTCGAGCACCTATCGGTGCTACCACCATTCAGTTGGGCACACTAGCTTGATAAAATCTGAAGATACCCTCTTTTATTTAGGCAAATAAGCTTAGAACCCAATTCCAAATCCCGAAATTCTCTGCAAGGCCTGCTTCCAACCTACGAATACCGTATCAATCACCACACAACGCACCGGTACATGATTGCATACTGTTGCTGAATTCACACTGTGCACTGAATAACACACATGACCATAATAACATCCTATTATAACAATAGCCGGAATTTCCACGAATTTGACGCTCCCAATGCACCTCATGACATATACAAATCCTGTTCTAACCCTTTGCAATACCGCCAAGACGGAGGAGGTGTAGAAATTCATAGCCAACTGCGAATCAACAAATCATTGAGTCTATACTCTTGACAAGAACCATTACATCCTCATGGACCAAATAATGGCATTTGCTCCTTAATACACTTCACATAATCTGAGTGCACTGATCCGAGATTCAATAATCTTGTCTCACCCAGTATGAACTGCTCAGGCCGTAAGCCATCTCAGACACGACTAAAAGTCTCATATGACGCCACAATGTGACAATAGGCTACCAACTCGAATGTGCTACATAAGGAAAACAAACTATGGAAGGGACTGATCAACTCACACAACTAATATGAACTTTCCTCAGAAAATGGGAAACAAAACTCACAAAAATAGAATATAGAGAATCGTACTCAACATCACGTTGTTGCAGCGTGAAACCCGATCCAAATAACATACCCATGGCAGCGTGCCACCCGATCCGAATAACATACCCGTGGCGGCGTGCCACCCGATCCACACATAAAATTCACAAAAGGAGGTACACACCGAGCTAAATTTCTCACTACTACAAAATATTGAATATAGGTCACAAGAAATTCTAAGTGCACAATACCATCCCTGGGGAGACATATAGCGCCATAAGCTACAAAACTTAAGCACAACTGAGGTGCGATATATGATCCGAATAGCGAAAGCCATCCTGCTCACATAACACCATCGCTATGCGGAACATCAACACATAAGAAATTCATAAAGCCGTTCCACAACTCACACGGCACAACATAATATTACATGAAATAGCCGACGACGAAACAACATCCAATATTCTAATACTCCTCCATGAGGAGCGCTATACTGAAATGAACACATCTGGCTCACATAGAGTGCCCTCCAAGCATAAATTCCCAAATAAGCGATATTACCACATTCTTTATACTTGGTCTAAATCTTCAATCAATTAAGTGACTACATGTCACACTTATACAATCTTCCCATGGTCACGCTCCCAAGACCTTCCACACAAAGCAACAAGTCTCCACATGCATACCCCCGGCCCCACTAACGCTGTAAGGAAAATCAATCCATAATCAGGATGCGAGGCCTCTTTCACAAACACCGATCTTAGATGATGCTGAAGGTAATACTAGCCTACTCTAAACATTCAAATCCCTTTCCTGCTTATCCGAGCTCGTGACATCCTTGCCAATAACGAACGGCAACCCTGATCCTCACTTTCAAATTTCATACCGCTCACTCCACCTAACATGCCAATATGCCATCGCACATGAATCTCATCATAACTCCTAAACCACTAATAGGGTAAACACTTCATTAGATAGAAACCTTCTATTTAACTCATTTCAAGAGAACTATAACAACTCGCGAATAAATTCTCATAACCGTAGAATATACAAATCCTCAAGTAGTGGTCTAAACCACCATAACCTTTCCGGGGTCTGCCTACATATAACAGGCCATAACACTTGGATGCTTCCAAATAAAATCAATTTACGGCGACCGACAAGCACTCGCACGCACCGTCACCAATCACATGCATGACTTAATCATGCTGAAGGAATTGATCACTGCCATCAATATGCCAATTCCACCATAGAAACAATAATAGCTTCATTCAAAACAACGTGAACCCAAATCCGCACTCATCTTGAGTGACCTTATATCACGAGACCATGCTGTCTCAAATCCCAGAGATCATCTCATACCCTCCAATGCTACACCGCAAGCCGAAGATAACATAGAACACTCCAATCCCCTTTTCATACTCCGCTGCAAAAGCTCGATACTCAACCATACTATAGATTCGAAATCCTCAGGCACCGTACTTCAACCCTTGAATCCACTAGGACCGTTATTGAGAGTCACCCACTCCGACTTGGTCCCGAATATACTCAACTCCAAGGATCTTCTAGCACATGAACACCCTCTCAACGAAGCACATGACTGAATCACTACCCTTATAACTCACCTTTGTACGAAGCATAAATCCTGAACCTTCCCAAAGCCTAAACTTGAGTCAATAAGGCCAATTTTTTGCACACATTTATCAAATCCTATGCTCAATTACCACTTATGTTTTCTTCCCTTACCTGTAATAACCCACTAATATGCCGATAACCAGAATTTTCACCAGTAGATAACCATGCACCCCAATCCTAGGCGGTGGGACGCCTGAAGCCACTATTACACAACTTTAGAGCCCACCAAGATTCTTTATTCATTGTTGACATGAACTCGCACAACCAACTCGTCAAATTCCTCGAAATACTTCTGTTTGACCTTTCATGAACACCCTGAATCACTAACCACATTCACATATTCGACCCCTTACCAGATAGCCGGTAGAATCCTTCGTAGAATCTTTGTCAACACCAGAATAAAGGGGGTAACTTTTCACATATATATTACCCCGGTACAAGTTGTAGTAATAGAAGATATTAAATCTTTCCTTTATTTATAGTCTCAATATAACCAATCGCTTTCTTTGAGACTTACTACAACACAATAAATTGACATGATAATCAATTGTATTCCTCCAAAATAGTAATAATTGGCTCTTCTAGAGCTCTCAATTAATTTGGTACTACCATATATTCATCAACATCCATATGGTGAATATCACTTTTAAAGAGAAAGTTATAAATTATGGTCATTGTCAAAATTATATGCAAGATCTGTTTCTTGCATTACTGTTATCCTTTAGTAATCACATTGGCAAGATATTTTGGTGTATAATAGGCACGTGACCAATGACCATTCATGCCATAATAATGACATTATTTTCTTATATCATCTCAAACCTCCTTTTAGAGGTGAGTGTTGTATATCCACTACCACTAGCGCGTTCATATTCTTCGAAGAACGGATATGTATTCATAAATTTGATGTTGTCACATTCACATCATGAATGGACTATAATCGTCTATATGTGCTTTACAAAATCTCATGTTAAATCGATGGCAAATATTACTTTCACAGAGTGAAGGATTATTTTGAGAATCTTTATTATTTTCATTATCACAATGATGACGATTATAATTTCGTCTATTGTCACGTCCACATCCATTGATACCTTCATAGTAATAATTTTATCTTCTTTAAGACTTATCACATATTGCTATCACATTCTCTTAAGCAGAATGATAATGAAGCAAATTCAGTGGGACGGGTTTCCACTTCTTTGCCCATAATCATACATGAATTCGATCATGACAAGGCATATAAATTTTACCACTTCGGGTGGTTATAATTTCTTACAAACTCTATTAGAGTTATAATCAAAGTTTATTGTCTTTGCTTGTATTCAAAATCAAATTATAGAATTTGAAGAATTTAAAAGAGAAAAATAAAGTAAAATACTTACCTTAAATCCAGAATTTAATCATGAAGGAAGTTCATGGAACAATCGGCAATCATTATGCTCAACCCCAAAGCTTCTACTCAACTGGTTATAGTCTCGTGCTGATATCATGTTATAAAATAATAAAATAAGAAGAAAAGTATTGCAAGGAAAAGTAGGGAGAGAGAATTCTTATTGATTTTGGATCAATTACAATGGAATAAAACCCCTCTATTTATAGGGAAAAAATTACTTAGCCACCAAGTAATAAACCCTAAAATCTCTCTAAAATATAGACATTCACCTTAAATAGAATTCTATTTATAACAATCTAAACGATCTCGAAACGCTAAAAAATAACGTGATTCACTGCATAGCAGTGAGTGTATCTCACCAAGTCATTTCGGATGGACCTACCAAATTTCAGGTCAATTGGAGTTCACTAAAATCATGACTTCCAAATCTATGACCAAATTCGGATAATAACCGTTTTAGGCATTTTTATGGATTAAAAAATATGATCATGCTTTCTATTATTCTTATAATTATTTCATGAGCACAAGACATAAATTATGTCCTTCCTTTGCCGTAAGGTACATAAAATCGCCTCTTACATCAAATTTTCCTCTCGTTTTATACACATGCGAATCCAAGATATTACTTTTCATCGTATTTGGCGAAAACCTCAATGTCTTTTCTCATGAATTAGTTTTACGTCACTAGTATCAAGAGGTAAACCTTTTTGGGATAGATGAAAACTCTACCACTAGCGTAAACTTATCAAGAAATTTTTTTCCACATGGTACATTGAGTATATTTATTCACGACTTAATTAAATAGACGACTTTTATGGATCCTATTTACTAATCACAACTCTCAATCCATGTGATGATATAATCTCACGTGTATAATACTATTAAGAAATTTCAATGATTCCAAACAAATAAATCACTTTAGTGATAACCATTTATTAATCATAGATTCTTTACACACAATTTATATCATCTTAGCTTTAAGAATATTCAATGATTCTCAATATATTAACCACTTTGGTAGTATCTATTTATTAATCATAAATTCTTAACGGTATAAAGCTTAAAAAGAATTAGTGATTTCAAATAAATAAATTACTTTAGTAATGCCTATTTATTTAATTTTATACAATGTTATGTTATATACATATATAAATAATTATCGCATAACACATCCCTTTATAAAAAACTGAAATCATACAACTGCTAGACCACTTTTGGTAGGTCACTGATATATACCAAAAACAAAGCAGAAGCCGTATAATTTCGTTCTTTCCAAAGTGATGCACTTCTTTAAATTAATTAATTAATCACAAGAAAATGCACATTATGAATTATGGAAAACAAGAGGTTCCGTTTCCTTTTTTTTTTTCAATCAAAAATCAAACATAGAAAGGTCATAACTAATTGTCCAAGTCTATCAACCAACTCCTTCGTTTTTGATTTTACAAAATCTTAGATATAGTCATATAACCAAGAAAATAAAGTAAAGTGAATCTGCCATTTTTTTTATTTTTTTTGTTAATTATTATATGCCAATCAACAAATCAAATTTCAAGCAAAAGATCAACACCATCTATAATGTTTGCTGCCGCAGCCATATCAAACACAACAAGCAATTCCTCAATCCTTTTTCTTAATTAAATATCAAGAATATGGCATAATCCATTAGATCGGAACTAACTGACGAGGATTGCTTCCGCTGCAATCGATGTCTTTCAGCGACTACACATGTTATTGTATATAATTGCACATATACACAAACATATTTGAGGTTATCTATTTAGAGGCTTTGATATCAATTGATGGAATCAAGTATAAACAGCGAAAACAAATAGATAGAATCACTTGCATGTAATATAGACAACACATAATCATACATTTTAATCAAACATAAAATCGATATTTATATCTTGAAACGTCGCGAAAAGAGCTTTCAAGTAAGAGCGAGAGCATCCACGAGCCCGTCCTCTAGTTCCACAGTCTTCTGCTGTGTGACCCGAATAATGCCGGAATTAGCGAAATTTGTGTGGGCGGATTTCTCTTAGGAAAACCGCGTAATAAAAACCTTAGCCTCCTTATGGAATAAAACCCCTTTAATTTGTATAGCCACAGATTTTAGGGTTTAAAACCTTTTCCTTAATCTATTGGGTGTTCCTTTTCCACCAAAAATAGTATTCCATTTAATTCCTAATTATTCGGGCATAGCAGAAGTATTTAATTAACGAGGCTTCCTATTATGGACTTAATTCGAAATATCCGAATTAATACTACCATAATAAATTATGAATTATTCCACTAAAAATTCGTAACTGCACTCCTCAGTTCAATTTCAAAATTCTTCCATTAAACCTTATTTAACTTCCCATATTAAGATTCAGATACTAATCAAATAAAATAAATTATTAACAATTTAATTCATTGATTATTTCCTTTAGACTTTCGTTTAACTTATTTCATGTGACGGATAAAAAATCCACCTGTAGGGTTTATACATGAATAGTTATAAGCTTTCATAAAGGTGTATCATCAATCTCTAAACCGAGATATAGATTTCATCAACTAACTATTACTTCGCCAATGTACATTATTATTATCTACCCGACATATTAACCCACAAAAGGATCTCGCCTTTTAATAAATCAAAACAATAATAATATACACAACTAATAATAATTATATCAAGATTAAGAGTATAAATACATTTAATGGCTAGAGAGTTTGTTTTATTAAATCAGTAAAAAATACTTATCTCTACGTTGTCCGTTCAATACTACAAAATGTACTAGCAAGAAGTTGGAATTAAACAATTCCCATAATCAAGACAAATTATATTTAATCTTGTGCTACAATCATCCATGATGGTTTGTCCAATTCCATCATTAGATTATGCATGATCTTTTTACTGATAAGAACTAATGATTTAATCTTTCGTGTATAAGCTAAACTCTGTACACTAAATCATCTACTATATAAGTAAAGGACACAGACGAATATATGATCTATTTAAAATTTTATTAAAATTGAATAAACAATTGTTCTATAATAAATACTATATCCGAACCAAAATTCATAGTTAATAGTGTATATCCGAACAACCACTTCTTGGATCTGATTCTCCTCCGTTGAAAAATTATCTTGATTATCCTCATTTTTAACTAATGCTAGATTTTTTCTTTTAAGATCAACTTGAAGGTAGAATTCACAATAAAATTATTATTTCCTTAATTCTGAAGGTAGCATCGTATAATTCTTACATGTCAGGAATTAATCTTTCTTTGAATCAATTAAGTGGTGAAATTCCTATTGAGCTTGAAAACATAGGTGACATACAAGTTTTAAACATTTCGTATAACAATCTCACTATAGCAATTCCAAAAATATTTTTTAATTTGCATGAAATTGGATGCTTAGATCTCTCCTATAATAATTTGAATGACTGAATACGTGATGAGGAACTTGAGCTTCATTCATTGACAAACTTCAATAAACAACAATTTATTAGGTGTTATTTCCCTACCTAAAGGTCAGCTTAATATATTTGATGAGATCATCTACGAGGACAATCCTTCTCTTTGCGGACCGTAATTGTATATTAATAATAAAATAATATTTGATTGAAACAACTCTTCCAATCAAGTAGTGGAAATGAAGAAGTTGAGTTCGTAAATATGGAGATATTCTACATAACTTTTTTTTTAGTGACTTCTCCTATTTTTCTCCTCGATATCATAATTAATTACTCTTTATCTAAATTACTATGAATTAATGGCTTAAAACTCCCTAAACTATCATGTTTTTGCTCGTTTCATACTTTAAACTATGCCTTATTCCCGTTAACTTTCGAGGTTAACACCTCCTCCCCTACTCGGTTGACATATGATTAAGTATTGTTAATACTTTCTTAGAGGCACTTGTATAATTTGTGAACTTTCATAAATTAAGGGATCAAAAGTATGCATTTTAAATAATTAAAGGTGGAATGTGAGTGCAAATGTCTTTTTTATTATTTTTTCCTCTTCGATATTGTTTTAATTAACATGAAATACAAGTGCAATGTGTGTGTATTTTTTTTGCACATAAATTGCACGTGCATGAAGACTAGTATTAATAAATAATGATTATAATATTGGGGTTCGAGACATTCGAATATTCCTACTTTTTCATTTTGAATTATATTCATGCCTTTCAAACACAATCTAACTTTATTTACTATTAAATTGAGAATCATTGATCTTTCTGGAAAAAAAAAAAGTAAAAGTTTCTCAAATTTTCTATGGAAGAATAACACACTCGAATATTTCTCATTGATACTAATGCCTTCATAAGATTTTCCAATCGGCCTTCGCACATCCAACCTAATATGAAAGCAATTGACATATCATAGAATTGATTAAGTGATAATAATCTTATAGGAAGCATTATCCAATTGGCAACCTTTCTGAGTTGAATATCTTTTTCTTAAAAGATATCAGTATTAGGTCATATTTCAAATCATCTATGCCATCTTCAAGGATTAAGAATGATTGACTTGTCTCATAATAAGTTTGCTGCCCAATTCCTTGCCGTTTGAGTAACATACTCAACATGGAGATGAACATCAACAAATAATATATCCAGTAAAATTTCACTAGTGGGGTCTGGGAAGAATAGAGTGTACGCACACTTTATCCCTACCCCGAAAAGGGTAGAGAGGCTGTTTTTCGGAGACTCTCGGCTCAACATGAGAGACAATAATATCAGAAAAGAAACAAAAGAAAAGACATGTAACAACAAAAAATGCCAGAAAGAAAATAACAACTATTCAAAACAACAATGTGAACACAACAATAGACCGCTAACAAACCTAAACAAAACTCCACCAGACTATCCGGTACGAAGAGGGAAGAACTCACGACTACCCCCTAGCCTACCACCCTAATGCTCGACCTCCACATGTTCCTATCAAGAGCCATGTCCTCGGAAATCTGAAGACGCGCCATGTCCTGCCTGATCACTTCGCCCCAATACTTCTTAGGCTGCCCTCTGCCTCTTCTCGTATCTGCCAAAGTCAACCGCTCACACCTCCTAACCGGTGCATCTAGGCTTAAAAACTCCTTAAATTATCACATTTTTGCACATAAAAATCAACTACTCCTAATTCATGTCTCTCAAGGAAATGGGACATAAAATGAGTCTCTTTCCCTTTTATCTTTCTTATCTTCTTTTTTACTTTTATTTTTTTTCCTTCCTAATTAATAATTGAACCAACTATTTTCAAATGAAATCTAAAAATAATGAAATGACACATGTAGTGCCACTTGCACTTTTTAAAGTGTTTTAGGAGAGTAAACACACACACACACATAAAAAATATTGAACTAGGGGTTTAATCCTTGAAAGCTATAATTTAGGGAGTAATATAAACAATAGTATATAGTTTAAGCATAAAATATGCAAACATATAACAGTTTAGGAGAGTTTTAATATTAATGGTTTTTCTTTGCAGAGAACCTTGTATTCTTATGCTACTAGTTTGTGGTGGATAAATTTACCATTTCGTGATTTCATGAGCTAACTAATTTAAGGTATTTCTGTTGTCCAAAGACAGAGAAATTGAAAATAAGTTTGATACTCATGAATATATTGCCTATTTGGCCAAAATGGCCAAATCAATCATTAATTGGCTAAAGCTTTAATAGATCAGGGGAGTGTACAAGCCTACTTGCTGTGGGGTACAAGTAAATCAACTTTTCTAAAACAGAAGGATTTGTAGTTGCTCAAACTATTTTAATAAGTGATGTGTAGATTTCTGATTTCGTATAAAGAATTAATACATCACTTCTTTCCTTCATTCCTCCTTCCAAGAAAATTAGACTCGAGAGTCTACGACAATAAATTAATTTATTTTATGTAGAATGTATATGTTTACGGAGTTTAAAAATAAATTATTTAACTTACAAAGAACGAAATTAATTAATTAATTACTATTAGAGGGTTTTTAATATAAATAGTCACTTATTATATATGATAAAGAGGAATTTCTCTTTTTTTCTTGCCCCCCCCCCACCCCCACCCCACCCTCCCTTTTTTTTTCCTTTTCCATACGTGATACATCGATTTGAAAGAGTAAAGTAACCAAAAGCAAATCATTCACATATCAGATAAAATTTTGCCTTATTTGACTACATCAGAATACTAGGCAAGGTAAGATTGGCTTTTATTTTTTCCCGTCGATTACAATTCATGCTATGATTTTGAAATTATTTTAGAGCATGTTTGGAAAATCACCTTGAAATTGAATTTGAGTGTAATCGGGTGTAATAGTACAGTTTATCATGTTGTTTTGGCCAAGTAATTACTTGGTCATCATGGAATTTGGTGTAATTGGAGGCGTGTAATTACACTCTCCAATTCTCAAGGGGAATGTGCGAATTGGTGGTAAACTGGTAATTACACTGTGTAATTATAAGGTTGCTTTTTAGTTTCTTTTCCTTTTGTTTTTATTTAATTTTATAACTTTTTATTTCTATTATTTTAATTTTTTAATTTTTTTTTTACTTTTTAATTTCTTTTGAAGTTTTAAAATATCTTTGTACATTATTTATCTTTTATTTCTCTACCCTTACTTCTTGTGATTCCATATAATTGCTTATGTTTTATTTTTTATTTATTTTATTATTCTATTTTTTGAAACTACACCTCCTAATATTAGAAATAATGAGTCATTAACAAACGTGACATACAATAAGTAATGCAAATAAAGTGAAATTTCATTGTTGAATGTGGTTATAAACTTAATTATGTTTCCTAATCTTAAGTTGTAGTGGAACTTACTATTATCATGTTGGAATTTGACATGTGTTAAACTATTTTATTTTATTTGAAAATTTGAAATTGTGTTATATTCATGGTTCCAATTTACTTGTTTTAGTAATATTGTCTCACATTGCATGATGTTCATTTTTTAGTTAGAATTGATAGATTAGTTTTGTTAAGCATTTGAATAATGTTATGACATAATATTATAAATATTAGTAATTTATGTTATCAAACAAGAATTCCATAATGTTCTTACAAAACGTATATTTTTAGTTTTGTAAGTATCTAAACTAAATATTATTAATTTGAAATATATGCCTAAATATATATATTAGGCATATATTTATTATATTAACTTTTAAGTTTTGATAATTACTTCATTTAAAATTTAATTTAACTGTGTAATTACACTTGTGCAACCAAACAGTAAACTTGTAATTACACTTTGACAAACAAACATGTCGTCGTCATTATACAATTGTGTAACTACTAGGCTTTGTAATTACTATCTTAGTAATAATACCAATTCTAATTACCTGACCCTTAGTATTAGATATTTGAAAAGTTTTATTTCTCATATTTTTTTGAAAACAACATTTTTGTGTTTTCTTTAATATTTCAAGAGGGGCAATAAGATTTCAAGATTACACCTATCACGGAGTTTACATGAAGAGATAAACATACGACCAGCTATGACTTAGTTTTTTTTGAATTATAGTACACATGCAGGAAAGACTACTGTCACTATTCTAATGTTTAAGCAGCAAGTAACTTTATTCTATTGACCGGAGAGAAATAGCCTTTCAATTTCTTACAAATAAATTATATAATAGCCTTAAAAATTAGTGTGCTAAAATACTTAGCAAACTTAATTCTATTGTCATTCTGTCACATGTAAAACACATTACAATCAGAGGCGGATTCAGAATTTAAAGCTTATGGGTTACTTTCGTAATCTTCAAATTAATATGCAATCATAAATGGGTTCATAGTTAGATATTTAGTGGATTTTTTAAGTAAAAATACAGAGTCTACACAAAAGTTACTGGGTTCTCGGGAATCCATATGCTATAATCTAAATCCGCCACTAATCACACTAAGCATGTTCGCCATGTTACCAAGAACCACACCAACATTAAAACATCTGGAAATTACCCCAGTAACCTTGAAAATGGATGGTCTTGATTTTTTGACTCCCGCTAGTCTCATGGGCAAACTTTTAAGGTCAAAAGTGTTGCCCATGAGGCAACCGAGGGACAACACTTGTTGCAAATCACCCTTACAACATGGCAGCCCATAAAAAGTGGGACCGGCACGCAGACTTGGATTGGCTAAATGTCAAACATGCAGTAGACCACGCTTGCTACTCAAAAGTCAAAATAAATCAATGTTGTATTTCCAAGACAATGAACTCAAGTAAAAATTGTTTTGGTGTGACACAATAATGTGACAAGATTTAATAATAATAATGATAAACAAGAGGAATTTCCAGTATGGGGTTACAATGATGAAACACTGGATAAATCTGTGTTTGATGACACCAGGATTACAGGTACAAAAGAAATTTCCTCCCAAAGAACCATAGTTGTCAAAAAATGAAGTGCTACAAGAGTCTAATATAAGCCAGAACAATGGTGATTGTCACTGGTATGTCTGACTGCTTTTTCTGAACATCCTCAAGAAGTTGTTTTCGTGAAAAGCACGATTTACCTGGAACGAATTAATTCTTCCGAAGCACAAATGGCAGGACAGAGGAATCTAAGAGCATTGCCATCACACAATCAGGTAGGATTTAGGAAGAAAAGTAGTTAGCAGGCCGCGTTGAAAAGGGAAAGAGACCTTGCTCTCAATATCCAGCCATAATTTTCTTGAAAAGTTCCTTTGGAGCTGGAGTTTCAAGAGAAGAATCACCACACAAAAAGGATAATCAGTGCCAGTGTTATGCCATGACCAGAAAAGTTGAAAAATAAACTATCTTAAAAATTACCTGGCAACCCTGTAAATCTCTCATATTGTTCATATGCCTGCCCGATAAACATTTCAACTCCTGTTACAATTTTTACTCCACTCTCTTGAGCTTCCCGCAAGAGTCTAGTGATTTTGGGCGTATAAACAGCATCAAATACAAGTGAGTAGTACCTCAAAGCTTCCTGCAATTTGGAAGCAGTTCATAGAAATTTAAACAACGTTTTATCAGTACAAATAGCATGTAGGAGCATGAAGCAAAAATATAAGTATATTTGAATAATAAGAAGAATCTTAGATGACAGGAACCGGTTTCAGGAAATAGTGATGTACATTGACATTAAACCTACACGAGGTCACATAGAGAAAACGGACACCCCAGTATAGAATGTGCTGAAAAGTTCCATTAGCAAAGAGGACGCACATTTTGAAGTACTGAAGACAAATTAAGTAAAACCAAGAACAGCACTGAAGAATATCTCATGGGAAGCTAATTGGCATTGAGATGCCCAAGAATGTGATATATGTCTGTTTAACATTATCCTCCTTATAGCTGTCGATGGCAAGTTCAAGTTACCAGAAAGATATCTTGCTCATGTTTAAATAGACACTAGTAATAATTTCTCATTTGACCCACTTCACTCTTCAAAATCATAAAATTGCGGTTATATCCAAAACCTGAGTGGCTAGCGGGCAGCTAAGTTCATGCCCAGGGTTATGTTTTACTATCCACAAGTAGAAGATGTAAGGAGTTGGACAAGAGCTTCTTGTGAATCAACATTGGATGACAGTGTGTGCATGTATTGGTTAAGAAGATTGGCTAACAGCATACTAGTCTTTATGTTATTGGCTGCAACGACCTAGCAACATGGAGATTTATTCTTTTAGCCACAAATGCTCTGCCCTCGACTATATGTTTTATCAATTTCACGGGCTATTCTGCTGAAAATAGTGCATCCAGCTTCCTCAGGACCAAAGTTAGTTTTTTCTGACCCACAGAAATGTCGAACCTACGCGTGCATTTTGTCTGCCTTATACCAAATAAAGCATGAAATTATTTGCTGCTTTTGAAATGCCAGTTATCCGCCCACATCCTATATCAAACCCGTCAATAACACCCTATTTCAACAGCAGCAGCGTTAGAAGCATTTAACAATGAGTAAAGCTCAGATTGAAAGCAGCAGACCATGATCTTGAAGTGGTTTCTTACAACCACTTCCATTTCTGAGAACAGGTCTCATCTTCCAATGGAACAAATCACCAAAATACTCCTTACATAGACCAGAACTTCCGTTTAAACCACTCATGGGATGCCATTCCTCGAAGAATAGAGGAAGAAGTTTGAGATTGTTAGCCATGACAACAAGGTATATATTTTTTATAAGGACAACAGAAAAGGGTCAAAACTACACCTATCATTTGGTAAATGGTTTAAAATTACCCTCCGTCCTCCTTTTGGTCCATAAACACAAACAATGTTATCTTTAGGCTTAAATTTACCCCTCCCCCTAATGGGCACAATATTTGGGCTCCATTTTAATGTGTTAGCTGTGTTTTCGATATTGTGCCATTGGCGGGAGGGGTAAATTTAAGCCCAATATAACGTTGTGTGTGTTTATTGACCAAAAGGTGGATGGAGGGTAATTTTAAACCATTTACAAAACGATAGCGGTAGTTTTGACCCTTTTCCATAAGGACAATAAAGGTATATATTTAGAGACATCATCTCTTGACTACGCAGGTTTGTAAGGTTATGAAATACCTACAATTATATCTACCTATATAGGAATTAGGATTACACGCACATTCCTCAAACTTCTTAATTTCTTTATGATAAAAACCAAAGAACAACCCATATACCTTTTGCTACTTCTGTGAGAAAGAGATAGCAATAAATATAGTTACCAAACATAGACTTCTTTACAAAGATACTTCAGGTTTATGGTTAGATCTCTATTCTTTATTAAAACAGTCTAACGTAGAGAAGTAATTGTTGAATGGTGGATATGAAGGTAATAGACGGAAAAATATTTTTCCAAGCAAAAGAAAAAGGAAAAGAAATAAAAGCTCCGCTCCCATTCAAATTTGTAAAGCATGTATTTCCAATATTGAACCCTCTGAGACAACAGTAAAACACAGGAACAATTCTCGAATGCTGGGTATGAGCTAATTGAGGGAAAAAGTTTCCAAGAAAAGAAGAAGAAAAAGAAAATAAGAAAAAAGGGATTTCCACTGACACCCCAAACAAAATGAAATTAAAAACTCTTTCCTGTTCTAATTTATAAAGCTTGTATTTTTAATACTGAACCCTCTTTCTTTACCCATTAACTGTGCATTATATTAACCATGTAGCTGTTCAACTAATAAGACATGGATTCAATAACAAGTTGTTTATCTAAGACGAGTAATGCAAGGAGGCAAACCTTAGATATTGGTGTATCATCAACCTTTGGTTGCATGTCAATGGAGGTGGTATTTGCAAGAATCATGTCATTTTCTGGATGGAAATTGCTAAGCTCATCAAGAGACAAAGCCTGACTTCCAACTACATCAGCAAGTTCTCTTGCTCGTTCATCAAGTAATCAGAGAGCACATCAGTACAAAGTAACATAGTCAACTTCAGCAATTGTCATTAGCTACACGGAATTTCACTACCATAGGTACGGTTAGCAATCACCACCCGAGCCCCCTTTTCCTTTGCACCATAAGCAAGTGCCTTGCCAGCGCCACCCGCACCAATGACCACAAATAATTTACCAGCTAAGGGTGACCAAGACATAATAGGCTGTGAGCCTGTACAAGGAAATAACAAAGCTCAAACATTAAGAAGCTCTAACTTCAGAAAAGGATGTTTGCAGCTGATAAAACGATTCTGACCTTGCAACGCTTCTTCAATGGCGGAGATTGCACCCACATAGTCTGTATTGCAACCAAACAACTTTCCATCAGGTCGCCTTACGACACAATTGACAGCTCCTATCAACTACAGGATAATTAAGAAACCAAGTAATTGCATGTGATGTAACAAATCACCAGAATACTTTGCAATATTGATCCCTGTAAAAATACAAAACAAATAAAAAAACAACAGGTGAAAAGCATTATAAGATCATGCTATAACTAATACCTTAGCAGTTGGATCAACTTCATCACAGCAGTCGACAATGGCTTCCTTGTGAGGAATTGTACAGCTGCACAACATAAAGTTGCATAACTACTTCCAAAAAACAAACATGTATATGAATTATATTTATTAGGCATGGCCGACACACACAAAAATTTGGAAGAACACAACAAGGATGACCCATGAAAAACAAAAATAAACAGAAAGCAAAACATCAAAGAAAATTCCAGTACGTACGTTCAACCCCATGATATATCGTATATACATGTAGATGTAAATGATACTAAGCTGTGAAAAAGGGGGAATTTGTCATGACTACCCTGATGAAACTAAAGGACAACTGTATAAACTACCAGTTTCTGTTTTGAGAGCAAACCTGAAGCCAGCAAAATCTAAAGATGAGTAAGTCCGAAAGAAATTTGCAACATCATCTACCAGCAAAGGCATATAAATACCATTAAACCCAACTGATCTGAAAGCTTCATTATACAATAAAGGTGATTTGCTATGGCTAACAGGCTTCCCGATAATGCCAAATATTCTGGTATCTGGTCCCAACTGTCTGAAATTGTATATACTCAAAAGATCTTCAATTGTTGGTTGCCCAGGAGCCGAAACTTTTCCTACTTCAAGAGTACCAAAAGTGAGGTATCCACCAAATTTTGGACAAAGTATTCGAGACATCAAACCCTTTTCTCCCATGACCATGGCTATTATTGGTACCTATTTGAACAAAGTGCAAGAAATGCCTTGATGTTTAATCATGAGAAGCATCT
>MDKI01184437.1:0-22838 GCA_005239505.1 Nicotiana paniculata | reverse complement strand
TACTTTTCAAATATACTTTCGAAATAGAAGTCCTTCAGACATAACTTTTCCTGGAGATAATTTTTTTCCAGCTATACTTGTCAATATATATATATATATATATATATATATATATATTCTTCGATCCAAATCTCCTCAATGATAAAACCACTGGAACTCAGTCCGCAACTCAGAATTTGTCATGCAATGCAGTACATGGGGAAAGCTCCCGGAATCTCGTCTGTAGTCCCAAATTATATATGCGATGCAGTACAGGGTAAAAACTCCCAGATCTCTGTCCGTAGTCCCAATTTAAATATGCGATGCAGTACAAAGGGAAAGCTCCTGGATCTCTGTCCGTAGTCCCAATTTAAATATGCAGTGCAGTACAGGGGGAAAGCTCCCGGATCTCTCTTTATAGTCTCAATTTAAATATGCAGTGCAGTACATGGGGAAAGCTCCCGGATCTTGGTCCTTAGTCCCAATTTAAATATGCAATGCAGCCACTGAGGAAAATAACCAGAATGCGACATAAACAACATATATTGCCACAACCGGCGCAAAAGCAAACAAGACCGATACAAAGTACGATGAGCAAAACAATACAAAGACTTAAATCTCGAAAATGGTAAAAACCCACTCATAAGAAGTAGCCACTGAAAGGAATGCCAAGCACAAAAAGAAGAAAACATAACGAGGGGAAAACAAGACAAATATAGCAATGATTCTATATATTCAAGTCCGCAACCAAGAAACCAAATCATCCCGGCAAGGGAATCAGCTATAACCAATCTCACTTAGACAATTAGCTTCACCGAATAAACTCAGTTTGAACAAATGCTTAGTAAATAGGCAGCATCAAAGAATACCATCAATATGGACGGTCATCAATTAAACCTAAGTAGTACTTAAGAGGAAAATCATTTAAATCGCAATGTAAGACTCACGGACATGCTTGGCCAATGTATAGATATTCCAATTACTTGTTAGACATTTATAGGGCGAGATTATACTAGTTTTAGTCACATAGACAGCGTATGAAGAAAGATATAGTATAACGGTAGGAAAAACAAGTTCTTCATTTAAGTCAATTAAGATCATATAAGAAACAAGGAATGCTAGGCAAGTACTTCAAATTTGAACAGGGAGAGATGAAACTAGAAATCAGGAATTTAAATATAACAATTTCAATTCATACGCGGGGAATATAAGGACCTAGAAATCCCTAAAGGGCAATCTATTTGCAAATAAGTTCGAGTACGCACTCGTCACCTCACGTACGCGGACTACAATCCACATAGAAGACTCAATCCTAAGGGGTATTTATCCCACACAAGGTTAGGCAAGATACTTACCTTGACTAAGCTAATCAACTCAAAACCACGCTCTTGCCACAAGTATCCAACTCTGGGTGGCCCAAATCTAGACAATTCGATTGCATAGTGTAAATATCATCACAAGGAAACAAAATAACTAATAAGTTCGAAGCTAATATGCGAAATTAGGAAATTCGCCCAAAAAGTTCCCGGGCCCACGTCTCGAAATCTGGTAAAAATTATATTTTCCGGACACCCATTCACTCACGAGTCTAAACATATGAAAATCTCTCAAATCGGAGGTCAAAAACCCAATAAAAACTTAATAATTTGGTCTATGAAGTTTATCAAATTTTTCCCAAATCTTCCACCCAAATTCAAATTCTAAGGACCAGATTTAAGTTAGGAATCATGGAAATTGATATAAGTAGGTTAGAAATCACTTACCCAAGTTACCCAGGTGCAAAGGTCTTCAAAAATTGCCTTTCTCAAGCTCCAAAATTCGAAATGGTGAAAATAGGCTTAAGCCCTCGAATCTGATATAATTGCCCAGCAATATCCGTACCTGCGCCCCTAGGACCGCACCTGTAAAAATACCATCGCAGGTGCGAAAACCCACTAAAAGGCTTGGGGTCGCACCTGCGGTCAAATGGCCGCACCTGCGGCTCCGCATCTGCGAAAAACAAACTGCACCTGCGAGGATTGGGGGATTGGGCCAAGTCTGCACCTGCGAGCTCCTCGCCGCACCTGCGGAAGGTCCATCGCAAGTGCGAGACACCAGAACCAACAATGGTTCAGCTATCTTCCAAGTTCTAATATCATCCGATGGGTATCCAAAACATAGCCGAGGCGCCTCGGGACCCCGTCCAACCACACACACGTCATATAACCTAATACGGACTCGCTCGAGGTTTCAAACCACATAAAACAACACTAAAACGATGAATTAAACTAAAAATTCATGAAATTCCTCAAAACTTCTATAAACATTAAGTTTTGCATTTAAGGTCCGAATCACGTCAAACTAAGTCCGTTTCTTACCAAATTTCATAGATAACACATATAAATCATATCAAACCTGTACCGGGTTCCGAAACCATAATACGGGCCCGATAACACAAGTTTCACCTCAAATTTCATTTTCAAAAACCTTTATATTTTTCAGAAAATAATTTTCTTTAAAAATTTATTTCTCAGACTTGGGACCTCGGAATTCGATTTCGGGCATACGCCCAAGTCCCATATTTTTCTACGGACCCTCCGGGATATTCAAATCACGGGTCCGGGTCTGTTTACCAAAAATGTTGACTAAAGTCAACTTTATTCAAATTTCTAATACAAAAATTATCATTTTGATCAGTTTTTCACATAAAGGCTTCCTGGCTACACGCCGGGGGGCGCATGAAAATCGAGGTGAGATAGAAGGAGGTTTCACGACCTCGGAACACATAATTAGCTAGAATATACGGGATGACCTTTTGGGTCATCACAACCATCCTGATCATTTTGCCACTGTTGATGGCCTTGTTCTTGCGGGTTAGACCTCTATTGGTTTTTTTTTTCGGGACCTTGGTAGGGTTGTCTTTGGTAACCACCTTGAGAGTTGTTGACATAATTTGCTTCCTCGCAATCCTCATTTGACAAGGGTTGCACATCTTCCACAACATTCACCTTTTTTGTTTGGCTATCAGTGAACATCTTGGTCAACACATTGATGTTGGTGGTAAGCCCGACAATTGATTGATATCTCTCTTGTTTCTCCTTAATAATGTTGGTCAAAGAAGGAGTACCATATGCAATTTCACTCGTAGTGTCTTTCGAGTGAAAAACTTGGTTAAGTTGTGCCATCTTGTCAAGAATTTGTGTGACCCTTACAAATGTTTTATCCATAAAAGATCCATCCGCTGCATTTTTGGATATGGATTGGTTCAAAGTATCCAAGCCCATGTAAAACGCCTCCAACAAGATGTTGTCCGAAAAACCATGATTTGGCGACCTCACTAGATATAGCTTGAATCGGTCCCATGCCTCATGTAGATGCTCTCCCGGTAGTTGCTTGAAGAAATTTTTTTTATCCCGGAGCTCGGACTTCTTGCTTTGTGGGAACCATTTAGCTATGAAGCTTGGACGAGTTTAGGCCAAGAGTGCATAGAATTAGGTGGTAGATTTTGGATCCATTTCCTTGCCTCTCCGACTAGTGAATACTTGAACACCCTCAGCTTTAGGGCATCATCTGACACATTGTTCTGCTTGTGCATTGCGCACACACCCAAGAAGTTTTTGAGATGTTGTGTCGGATCATCATCGGTGGAATTTCTGAAAAAAACCCTCTACCTTGAGCATTAGGATTAAAGTGTGTTCCATATTGAAGGTCGAAGCATCAACTCTTGGAGGGACAATGGCGTTTGTATCCTCAATGTACTCATCTATATCCGCAAAAGGGTTATCTTCTTCAAACTCGTCCATGTGTACCTAGTAACACCAAGCAAAGCAAGCAAAGTGTGATGGAATAGAAGAAGACATAAAGTAAAGCATACACTAAATGGTAATTTCAAAACCATATTCCCCGGCAACGGAGCCAAAAATTTGATACGCTCAAATTACACCTAAACAAATGGTGCAAAGTGGTCGATGTCAAATATAATAATTCAACTAGGTTAGGGTCGAATCCCACAGGGAATAGATGTGAAAAGATTACTTGAATAGTGTGAAACTTGACTTAAATTGTAATTCTATTCTGTTAGGTTAAAAAGAGTGTTGTAATTATGTGTAGTAAAGAAAACTATTGCATTGTGAGAATGTAATTAATTTGATTAAGTAAACCAAGGTTGTGTCCTCATCAAAAGAATGTAATGCTATCGGTGTTAATATGATATATTTCTAATGGAAGGTCCTTTGATATGCAAATGGTTTCTAAGTGACTACCCAATATTTTCCAATAATTGGATAGTATTTTCTCTTTATGATTTTCCCAAGTATAAAAGAGTTGTAATTAAGAATAACTTATTCCTAAGCGATTCTATTAAACAAGGTTTAAAGCCTTGAGTTTGTTATATTCAATTCTACCAAACCCTAACCCACTTTTCCAAGTAAAGAAAGAGTAAAATGGAATTCATTAATGTTTGCAACCACCAACAATAAATGAAGCATGAGAAATGAATAAATATCAACCAACCATTATATATATATATATATATATATATATATATTCAATGGTAAACACACATTAACATTACACCCATTTAGAGTCCACTACCGTAGTATTTAAAACTAACTACTCATACTAGAATCCAAGAATAAAACAATAAATAAAGTCATAAGACTTACAAAGGTACAAGATTCTCTCTTCAAAATCTTCCAAAACAATGGTGTATTCAATGCCTTCAATGTATCCTTTTTTTCATACAAGATGTCCCACAAAAATCCTAGTAAATCTATATATAGAGGGCCAAAAGTCGGGGTCAAAGTTGGACAAAATACACATGTAGAACACATATGCGACCGCAGAATGGTCGCAGATCATGTGTGTGGTCCGCAGACTTGCAAGGCCGCCGCATAATTGCACGCTCAGTTTCCCAGTTCCCCATCATAGACCAATTATGCAGTCCACATAGTGATTATGCGACCGCAGACTTCATCACAAATGTGCTCTCGCAGAATCTCCTGTTGCAATTATGCGGTCCGCAGAAGCGTTATGCGACCACATAATAGACTGCATATTCTTCTCTTCAAGGGAAAAAAAACCTGCTTCAGTCTGCGGTAGGTTTATGGTCCGCATATCACTTCTGTGGTCGCAGACCTGCCGCACTTCTGCCCTTCTATGGGTTTTTGACTTCTTTTCCATGTTTTTGGTTCTTCATGTCTCGTACACTGCAAAACACCAAAACTTCATAAGAAATAACTAAAATGCTTTAAAAGACGAGCTAAAGTCTATATAATTAGTATCAAAAGTGCCAAAATTCTACGACACATCACCCTACCCAAGTAGCGGGCTAGGTTGGGCTGGCCTCACAGGCCAAGCCCATTTTGACAGCTCTACTTATTTCATTACACTATTATAGACAGTGATGTATATGATTGTTTAGCACGGTTTCTTAGAGCCTGCGACTTATATTTAACTAGGTTTTGGGAGTTGTACGCATTGAGTTACAAATTTTATTTATGAAGTTGGTGAACTTTTGAGATTTTAAGTTGTAATTCAATTATTCCGCATGCATGATTGTTAGGCTTACCTAGTCTTAGAGACTATGTAACGACCCGGTCAGTCTTTTTGAGAATTTAAGTCCCGTTCGACGGCATAAGGTCTTGAGCAACTTTGTATTATGTGTATCGACTTGCGTGTGTGATTGAATTCAGTTACCAGATGATTCAGAGTCAAATCGGAAGAAGGATTCAAGTTTTGGAAGTTTAAGCGGTAAGAGTTGACCAAAATTTTGAATTTTGTGTAAATGGCTCCGGAATGAATTTTGGATGATTCCAACAGCTTCGTATGGTGATTTTGGACTTAGGCATGCGTCCGAATTTGGATTTGGAGGTCCGTAGAGTAATTTGGAGCATTTCGGCAAAGGTTGGAAAAGTTGAAGTTTGGAAGGTAGAGAGGTTTTACCAAGAGTTGACTTTAGAGATATAGGGTTCGAAAAATGATTCTGAGAGTTGGAATAACTCCGTTATGTAATTTGGGACTTGCCTGCAAAATTTGATGTCATTCTGGGTTGATTTGATAGGTTTCGGTGCAAGTTTTAGAAGTTGGAAGATTTGAAAGTTCATAAGTTCGATTCATGGTGCGATTCATAGTTTCGACGTTGTTTGATGTTCATAAGTTCGATTTATTTTTATGATTTAAATTGTGTTTTTAGTTGAGGAAAATGGAGGTTTTTGAAGAAAATTTTCAAAAATGAAAAATCATGATTTGAGGGACGAATTGGTATCAGAATTTGATAATTTTACTGTGGTTGAACTCCTATCGGAATGGGTGTTCGGGTTTTGTGAGATTTTTCGTGTTCCGAGGTGCGGGCCCGGGGGTCGACATTTGGGTCGATTTTTAGATTTTGATAAAGATTGAGGCTTTATGATCCGGAATAGTTTCTTATGAGTTTTATTTGTGCTTTGAAGTTATTTTGGTTAGAATTGAGCCGTCCAGAGGCCATTTCACCCGAGAAATTCATTTTTGAGTATCCGTCTGTCTTCTTTGAGGTAAGTATCTTACCTAACTTCGTGTGGGGGAACTACCCCTTAGTATTTGAGTCTTCTATGCTAATTGTAGTCTGTGTATGCGAGGTGACGAGTATGTGCTCAGACTTATTTGTGGAAAATTAGCCGTTTAGGGTTCTTAGGTCCTTCTATTCACTGAATATGCAGTTGTTCTTGTTATGATTACATTTCTTAATTACTAATTTCACCTCAACCTGATTTAATTAGAATTAATTGCTTCATGATCCACTCTTATTGCTTATTTGATTCATACGTGCCTTAACAGAAATTGTTATCTTTTCTATTGTCATGTTATATTTCCCCTAACTGTTTATCTTTATTTGAAGTTATAGTTATCTCTTCTGTAATTATTCATCCTTAATTGAGGTTGTGATTATCTTTCTACTGCTTATCCTTAATTGAATTTGGTGTGTTCCTTTTCGTAATTTCCCAACCTTAAAAGAAGTTTAGATAACCTTTATCTTAGTTCACTTGTCCTTATTTGAAATTATTCGACTTGTGTTAGCTCCCTTGCTGTTGAACTGTACATCGCGGGCCGTTGTTACATATTATTTCCTTCCTTGTTGAGTTGTTCTTATTATGACTAGCATTCCCTATTGTGGCTACTCCTTGTGAATTAGTTCCTCCGTTTCTTTGAGTTCTGGAATCTCTGAGTTGACTTATTTTCCATACCCTTGTATTATTGTCATTGTTGGTGTTTTACTTGTTGTTGTGATGCATAAGGTTTCTGCCGTGCGGTTGTTGTTATTGTGATGCACGAGGTTTATGTCGTACGGTTGTTGTTATTGTGATGCGCGAGGTTTCTGTCATTTGGTTGTTGTTATTATGATGCACAAGGTTTCTGCCATGCGGTTGTTGTTATTGTGATGCACGAGGTTTCTGCCGTGCGGTTGTTCTTATGGGGTTGCATGAGGTTTCTGTCGTGCTATTGTCACTACTGATATTTGCACATGCGGCGTGACAAGGCGGGCTATATATATGTGGGTTGCGCATGTGGCGAGACAAGGTGTCAATATTATTATACATGTTTGGCGAGACAAGGTGTGCATTCACTTTACTATTGCACACGTGGCGAGACAAGGTAGCTTGTGTCAGGGATTGATTTGTGATGACTTGTGATGGCCTGGGGGCCATTTTGTTGTTGATATTTGTGTAATGGTACACTTACCTGTGTGAGCTTTATCTTGTGGAAAGTTGAGGGAAAATATTTTACGTGCTGTCCATTTCTTTTCCTATACTTGCTGGCATGAACTATGTTAGGAGACTTGCACAAGCATACACGTAGTTAAATACTCTTATCGGTTAAGAGGTTTCTTGATATTGTTGAGTATAGATGCACACTCTTGTTTACTTTCCTTATATGTGATAAATGGCTCTATTTGGCATGTGAGTCGTCGGTGCGGTTATAAATTATAGTGAGAGCACAGGACGCTAAGTGTTAGGGTTTAGGAATTAGGACCTGTGAGTTGTGAATATTCTGACGTTCGGTACCTCGTGGAGGTTATTGGCTAGAACACAGTGTGAAAGCGGTCGTTTTGTTGAGTTGTTATTTGCCTTTCGTTTATTTGTGATCACCGAATTTAGACCGTGTTTCCGTATATCTACTGTGTCATTATTATGATATTTCACTGATAGTTGTTTTTTTCCTTTCTTACTTCAATTACCGTATTATTTTCCATTTCGTTCAGTCTTTATGTAGATATCATACTGTGTTGTTCCTATACTATACTTGTTCAGGTTATTTAGTCCAGTAGGTGTCTTGACTGTTCCTCGTCACTACTCCACTAAGGTTAGTATTGATACTTGCTGGGTACCGCCGTGGTGTACTTATACTGCATTTCTGCACATTTTTATGTAGATCTAGGTATTTCAAAGTTAGTTGATCATTAGCTAGCTATGCGGATTATTGCTATGGAGACTCAAGGTAAACCTGTTGCTGCATCCGCAGGCTTCGGAGTCACCTTCTGATTTGTATTCACACTGTTTACTTTTCAAATAGTTGTATTTAGAAAATTGTAGCAAACCCTATAGAGCTTATGATTTGTACTACCGTTTTTGGGAATTGTAAATTTTATAAAGGTTTCTGTTTCATAAATCATTAGATGTTATTTAATTATTGTTGTTATTCGGTTAATGTTAGGCTTACCTCTCGTCACGACACCCAATAAAGGTGAATTTGGGTCGTGACAAGTTGGTATCAGAGCTCTAGGTTCATAGGTGCTACGAGTCATAAGCGAGTTAGTAGAGTCTTATGGATCGGTACAGAGACATATGTACTTATCTTCGAGAGGCTCAGAACTATTAGGATAGTTTCACTTCCTTCATTCCTATCGTTTGAGTTTTTTGATCTCAAAGTTTGAACTTTTATCATTCCATTCTCTCACATATGGTGAGGACACGAGCTGCAGTTACTAATGACGTTACCCCCGGAGCAAATGTCTCTAAGTGCAGAGGCAGAGGTGACGAGGAGCACGTGCCACAGCTAGGGCACCTACTAGAGCAGCAGTTGACAAGCCGCCAGTAGTTCCAGTTGGGGGGCAGGTACCGGAGGCGCCTGCTGTTACCCCCGGACTTCAAGAGACCTTAGCACAGTTCCTGAGCATGTTTGGAACATTGGCTCAGGTGGGGTTGATTCCGGTTGCACCAACTACTTCACAGACCGGGGGAGGAGCTCAGACTCCCTCCATCCACACTCTAGAGAAGCGAGTTCATGTTGGTCAGGTTCTAGGTGTCATGGCGACACAACCGGTGGTTCCAGTTTAGCCCGTGGTTAGGGAAGCATCATCTGAGAAAGACTTAGACTTGAGAGGTGAAAGAAGTACCACCCTCCTACCTTCAGTGGACTGGCGACAGATGATACCCAAGGTTTTCTGGAGGAGTGTCACTGCATTTTCCGTACCATGGGTATTATGGAGACGAGCGGGGTTGCTTTTACTATGTTCTAGCTCAGGGGAGCGGCTTATCAGTGGTGGCAGGCGTATGAGTTGGGTAGCCCGGCCAAGGCAACTTCACTTACATGGGTTTAGTTTTTGGAGATGTCCATGAGAGAATTTGTCCCTCAATCCTTTCGGAATGCATGGCGCGTGGAGTTTGAGTAGCTGCACCAGGGCACTATATCAGTATCAGAGTATGCCGTTAGATTCAGTGATTTGTCCAGACTTGCACCTTTTTTGTTCGCTACAATTATAGAGTGTGTCCGTATATTCATTGAGGGACTCAGGCATGATATACGATTCAGCATGGATCGGGAGTTGGAGTCGGATGTTTTGTTTTAGCAGGTGGTAGGGATCTCTCGCCGAGTATAGGGTATGTGGGGCTAGGAGAGAGAGGACAAGCGAGGTCAGGAGAGAGAGGATAGAGAAGCGAGGAGGCCTGTTAGACCGGAGATATCTACTGGTCCTTATTTTGGAGGCAGGGTACGGCATGATAGAGGTTTTCTGGGTCAGCCAGTTCAGTTTGCACTTCAGGTTTCGCACAATGTTTCAGGTGCTCATGGGTCTCAGATTACCCATAACGCACAGTTCCCACAGCCACGTCAGTATAGAGGTTTCTTCGAGTGTGGAGATACCAGCCACATGGTGAGATATTGTCCTAGACTCCGGACAGGTGTGTCACAGTGGAGTATTCAAGCGAGTAAAGGGGCCCCAAGAGGGGGAGGCCCGACCCATTGATGTGTTCATATATAGTAGGCTGGAGGCCGCTGCGCCAGATGATGTCATACATGTATGCTTTTGATTTGTTACAGAGGGGCACCATTCGTATTTTGGTTTAGTTCTGCTTATCGGGGCGAGTTCCCCTATTTGTTGTCCCACCTATGGGTAAGTTCATAACTTCGTATTTTGTTTATGTGTTTGCCCTGTTGGGAGCTTCTATGAGTGGTAGGCCGTGTCTATCATTTTTTTATCTATTATTGAGAGTTTCGAGGCTATAAGTGAATTCTTGTTGTCCATTATGGTAGGTTTGATGTGATTCTTGAGTAATTTGGTTACGATTTGTGATTTGATACTCTACCAGGGTGAGAGTTCAATAAGTGTTGTGATTTTATTGGCAAAATTGAGTTAGTGGAAGATTTCAATTGGTATGATTTGTATTCGAATTATGATTCAAAGTTGAGGGTGAGACCCTCGCGATTCCATGTGATTTGATATGTTTGAGCGGGGCTGCGTGCCACGGTGGAAGTTATATCAGGATGAGATCCTTGTGAGTTGTTCATGTACTTTGATTTTTCCTTGTAAATTGGTTCATAGTATGGTACTAATAGATAGTTGTGCCTGTCGGGCTTGTTTGATATTTCTCTTATGTGTTTCTCTTTACATATTCATTCATTTTCGTTCTGTGCTTCTTGAGTTTTAGTTTGCGGGGTGTGTGCCGGTGGTGTTAGTTGTGACTTGTTGATCCGGGTGTATAGTTATGAAGTCTTTGTGTTTCTTGCATCATTTCCAGCGTTGTGGAGGTTTGAAACGAGTTTCTAACGGATATGAGGCAAATTATCGGTGCTGGTTTTGACTACGGGCAGCTATTGTGATCAGAAATGTTATTATCGGCCTATGTGTGGTGTGTCATGCTGGGTGGTCGTACCTTGTGGGTGTAGGCACGAGTTGTTGCAGCAGGTGGAGATTGATACCGGGTATGAATTTAGAATCGGGTCTTTTGGAGATGAACGAAAGGTGAGAATTTTGACTCCAAGGCTTATCGGTGTTGGTAGGAAGGATAAATTACAGTTGAGATGGTGTCGCCAGTCTTATGTGGGTTGGGGTGACGTGGGTTCACCCACGGGTGTATGTTGGATATGTGCATTCAGTGATTTGAAGAATTCGAGGCGACTATTGGCACGTTCGAGGACGAACGTTTGTTTAAGAGGGGAAGAATGTAACGTCCCGGCCGATCGTTTTGAGAATTTAAGTCTCGTTCGGCGGCATAATGTCTTGAACGGCTTCGTATTATATGTATTGACTTTCGTGCATGGTTGAATTCAGTTACCGGATGATTCGGAGTCAAATCGGAAGAAGAATTTAAGTTTTGGAAGCTTAAGCGGTAAGAGTTGACCGAAATCTGACTTTTGTGTAAACGGCTCCGGAATGGGTTTTGGATAATTTCAATAGTTTCATATGGTTATTTTGGACTTAAGCGTGTGTGTCTGGATTTTGATTTGGAGGTTCGTAGAGTAATTTGGAGCATTTCGGCGAAAGTTGGAAAAGTTGAAGTTTGGAATGTGGAGAGGTGTGACCAAGAGTTGACTTTGGAGATATCAGGGTTACAATGCGACTCCGAGAGTTGTAACAGCTCCGTTATGTTATTTGGGACTTGCCTGCAAAATTTGACGTCATTCCGGGTTGATTTGATAGGTTTTGGCGCGAGTTTTAGAAGTTGGAAGATTTGAAAGTTCGTAAGTTCGAATCATGGTGTGATTCGTAGTTTTGACGTCATTTGATGTGATTTGAGACCTCAAGAAGGTCCGTGTTAGGGTATGGAACTTGTTGGTATGCTTGGACGGGGTCCCGAGAGCCCCGAGTATGTTTCAGATGAGTTTCGCATAGTTTTTATAGTTTTGATCAGGTTTGGTTCTGGTGTCTCACACCTGCGACATCTTGGAGCGTTGGTGCAGCTCTGCTTCTGCATGATCCTGATCGCTTCTGTGATTATAGAGGCCTGGGAGCTAACTCGCTTCTGCGGATGTTGGCACGCATGTGCGAAGGCCGCTTCTGCGGTTGAGTGATCGCATCTACGAAGGAGTTCGCTTTTGCGCTCCTGTTATCGCTTCTGCCGTGCTGCTGGTGCGGCTATATTGTCCTCAAATGCGGACCTAGTTCTGGTAAGTCAAGTTTGCAGATGCAAACTTCTGTCCACAAATGCGATAGCGCAGATGCGCTTATTTGTCCGCAGATGCGGAAGTCCTGGGCAAAGAGTTTATATTCGAGGGTTTTGCCATTTTCTCCATATTTTGAGTTTTAGAACTCGGTTTTGGGAGATTGGGTAAGTGTTCTTCACCTAGAATTTATTATATTCCATGATTTTATCTTTATTTTTTGTCATTTAAATTGTATTTTGAGTTTAGGAAAATGTAGGTTTTTGAAGAAAATTTTCAAAATGAAAAATCATGATTTGAGGGACGAATTGGTATTGGAATTTTATAGTTTTACTATGGTTGATCTCGTATCAGAATGGGTGTTCCGGTTTTGTGAGATTTGTCGGGTTCCCAGGTGCGGGCCCAGGGGTTGACTTTTGGGTTGATTTTTAGATTTTGATAAAGATTGAGGCTTTATGATCCGGAATAGTTTCTTATGAGTTTTATTTGTGCTTTGAAGTTATTTTGGTTAGAGTTGAGCCGTCCGGAGGCCATTTCACTCGAGAAGTTCATTTTTGAGTATCGGTCTGTCTTCATTGAGGTAAGTATCTTGCCTAACTTCGTGTGGGGGAACTACCCCTTAGGATTTGAGTCTTCCATTCTAATTTTAGTCCATGTACGCGAGGTGACGAGTACGTCCTCAGACTTATTTGTGGAAAATTAGCCGTTTAGGGTTCTTAGGTCCTTGTATTCACTGAATATGCAGTTGTTCTTGTTATGATTATGTTTCTTAATTATTAGTTTCACCTCTACCTGCTTTAATTAGAATTAATTGCTTCATGATCCACTCTTATTGCTTATTTGATTCATACGTGCCTTAACTGAAATTGTTATCTCTTATATTGCCATGTGATATTTCTCCTAACTGCTTATCTTTATTTGAAGTTATAGTTATCTCTTCTGTAATTGTTCATCCTTAATTAAGGTTGTGATTATCTTTCTGCTGCTTATCCTTAATTGAATTTGGTGTGTACCTTTTCGTGAGTTCCCAACCTTAAAAGAAGTTTAGATACCTTATATCTTAGTTGACTTGTCCTTATTTGAAATTATTCGACTTGTGTTAGCTCCCTTTCTGTTGAACTGTACATCGCGGGTCTTTGTTACATATTATTTCCTTCCTTGTTGTCACAATCCAAATTCTCAACCCACGGGATCGTGATAGCGCCTAACACCACACTTGCTAGGTAAGCCAATGTTAGAACTTGATTAGCCATTTTCCTTTGAATATTTACTTAAACACAATGAGACAATTTAAAATAAACTAAATCTAATAATTTTCAATAATTGTAATCAGGAATAATATTCGATATGATGAAACGAACCACGAACTAAAACTAACTATATAACTACCCAGGGTCTGGTGTCACAATTCACGAATTACTAATAATACTACAAATAATGGTGTGAAAGAATATATCTCTGTTTTGAAAGAAATAAAACAGCATCTATAAAGTAAAAAAGAAGACTCCAGAAATCTGCGGACGCAAGTAGATCTACCTCGTGTCTCTAAATGATGATGCCAGCTACTAAAATCCCCTAACTCTAGCCGGTACCTGGATCTGCACAAAAGAGTGCAGAGTGTAGTATCAGTACAACCGACCCTATGTACTGAGTAAGTGTCGAGCCTAACCTCGACGAAGTAGTGACGAGGCTACAACGGGGAATTAACAATATAACCTGTGAACAATATATAATAAAGCAAGAAGAAAATAATAATAATAAACTAAATAACAATTAACTTGAAACAGTAAGTAAAAATAACTCAGATAAGTCTTTTCAGATATCCACTATAATCAACTCCTCAAAATTTCTTAGTTTCAATTTAAATCACAGTAAAAATCAGAGTATGAAAACATTTCTAATAAAATTGGAGTTTTCCAAATCCTTATTTTTGAAAATCAATAAAACATAATTACTCTCCCTTATCGCTCCTTGTTGCGGCGCGCAATCCGCTCCCACCTATCCACCCTTGTTGCTCCTCCCTATATATGTATATATCACCCTTATTTCTCCTGTTACGACGTGCAACCCGATCCCACCTGTCCACCCTTATCACCCCTTGTTGCGGCGTGCAACCCGCTCCCATCAGACATATAATATCCATTTATTTACGAAAACTTTCACAATTCTGGCCAAGCCTTTCACAACATTTTTTGTATAACAATTGTAAACAGAAGCTCTAAAACTCATAAACTTCATCAATTATCATTTCACAACAAAACAAACCGGAAATTATATACATATCGTAACACTGACATTTCGCTCAATCCTTATGTAACATAACAAAACCAAGAGAACAGCCAACACTTCCAAAATACTTGAAACACTACTTAACAATAAGTTAACGAATCCAAATCGACATATAAACATCAATGGTCGTGAAACACTTAAGCCCGGAAGCAAATAATTGGAAACAGGGAAAGGGGTCATGTTAAGCAGATAATTTAGGCGTGCATAGATACTCGTCACCCCACCTATACACCACACACATGTAATTTCACATAGCAATTAAGTTGGGGATTCCTATTCCTTCAAGTTAAGGTTAAACCAAACACTTACCTCAAATTCGCAGGCCACTCACTGCTCAATTACCGCTTTTCCTTTCGAATTTGCCTCTAACCCGCTCGAATCTAATCATAATTAGTTTAATATCATTAATTTATGCTAAAGGAACTAACTTTACTGAAAAATCACTGGTTTCCTAAGTTTTCTAAAAAAAGTTAAAAAATGACCTCGGCCCCGCTTGATTCAAACTCGGGGCTCAGATCAAATTTCATTTATCCATTCACCCCCGATCCCGAATATGCAATTAGTTTCGAAATAAGACCCCAATTAGAAGTCAAAATTTGAGTTTACAAAATTCTCTAATTCTACCCAAACTCCCAATTTCTACCATGAAAATTCTTAATTTTTGATTGAAAAGTGATGAAAAATATTGGGTAATTGAAAAACAAGAGTTTAGAATTATTTACCAACACTTTGGGGATGAACTTGTGGGTTGAAAATCGCTTCTAGGTCTTTTTAGTTCGAAAAATATGACGAAAAGGGGAAGGAGTTCTAATTAAAGTGAACTCGCTGCCTGACCCTCGCACCTGCGGTGCTTGGGCCGCATCTGCGCATCCGCACGTACGGACAGGGGGCCATTCATGCGGAAATGGGACTGGGCACTTGGGGCTCTAAACTAAACATGCATGCAAGTCAAAAAAATCATACGGACTTGCTCGTGCGATCAAATCACGAAAATAACATCTAGAACTACAAATTTAACTTCAAAAACTCATGATTTTTCTCAAGAACACTTCAATTTCACTATTTCTCAACCAGACGTCCGAATCACGTCAACTCAACTCAGATTCTCACCAAATTTCACAGATAGGACTTAAATATCATAACAAAACCTGTACTGGGCTCTAGAACCAAAATACGGGTCCGATGCCAATGAGTTCAAACATTAATTTATTTCTTTATTTCTTTTAAAATCCAGCAAAATAATTTCTTTCAAAAATTGATTTCTAAGGCTAGGGACCTCGGAATTCAATTTCGGGCATACGCCCAAGTCCCATATTTTACTACGGACCCCCGGGATCGTTGAAATATGGACCCGGGTCCGTTCACTCAAAATGTTGAACCAAGTCAACTAAAACCAAATTTTAAATTCCAAAAATGATTATTTTTCATATTTTCACATAAAAGCTTTCTGGTTTCACGCTCGGACTGCGCATGCAAATCGAGGTAAATAAAATTAATCTTATTAAGGCTAATGAGCCTGGAACGGAGTCTTAATTTATAAGATGACCTTTGGGTCATCGCACTTGTTGAGTTGTTCTTATTATGACTAACATTCCTTATTGTGGCTACTCCTTGTTAATTAGCTCCTTCGTTTCTTTGAGATCTGGAATCTCGGAGTTGACTTATTTGTCGTACCCTTGTATTATTGTCATTGTTGTTGTTGTACTTGTTGTTGTGATGCACGAGGTTTATGTCGTGCGGTTGTTGTTATTGTGATGCACGAGGTTTCCGTCGTGCGGTTGTTGTTATTGTGATGCACGAGGTTTCTGCCGTACGGTTGTTGTTATTGTAATGCACGAGGTTTATGCAGTGTGATTGTTGTTATAGGGTTGCACGAGGTTTCTGTCGTGCGGTTGTTGTTATTGTGATACACAAGGTTTCGACCATGTGGTTGTTGTTGTTGTTATTGTGATGCATGAGGTTTCTGTCGTGCGGTTGTTGTTATGGGGTTGCACGAGATGTTTGCCGTGCTATTGTTACTACTGATCTTTGCATATGTAGCGTGACAAGGCGGACTATATATATATGGGTTGCGCATGTGGAGAGATAAGGTGGGAACATTATTATGCACGTGTGGCGAGACAAGGCGGGCATTCACTTTACTATTGCACACGTGGTGAAACAAGGTGGGCTGGTCAGGGATTGATTTGTGATGACTTGTGATGGCCTGGGGGCATTCTTGTTGTTAATATTTGTGTAATGATACACTTACCTGTGCTAGATTTATCTTGTGGAAAGTTGTAGAAAAACATTCTACATGTTGTCCATTTCTTTTCCTATACTTACTAGCTGGCATGAACTATGTTAGGACGCTTGCACAAGTATATACGTAGTTAAGTACTCTTATCCATTAAGAGGTTTCTTGATATTGTTGAGTATAGATGCACACCCTTGTTTACTTTCTTTCTATGTGAGAATGGATCTATTTGGCACGTGAGTCGTCAGTGCGGTTATAAATTGTAATGAGAGCAGAGGATGCTAAGTGTTAGGATTCAGGAATTGGGACCTGTGAGTTGTGAATATTTTGAGGTTCGGTACCTCGTGGAGGTTATTAGCTAAAACCCGGTGAAAGCGATTGTTTTGTTGAGTTGTTATTTGCCTTTCATTTATTTGTGATCACCAGATTTAGACCGTATTTTCGTACATCTACTGTGTCATTATTATAGTATTCCGCTGATAGTTGTTTTCTTTTATTACTGCAATTACCGTATTATTTGCCATTTCGCATAGTCTTTATGTAGATACCATACTCTGTTATTCCTATACTTATACTTGTTCAGGTTATTTAGTCCAGTAGGTGTCCTGACTGTTCCTCGTCACTGCTCCACTGAGGTTAGTATTGATACTTGCTAGATACTGCCATGGTGTACTCATACTACACTTCAACATATTTTTGTGCAGATCCATGTGTTTCGAATTCAGTTGATCATTAGCTAGCTCTGCGGATTGTTGCTGTGGAGACTCAAAGTAAACCTGTTGCTGTGTTCGCAAGCTTCGGAGTCATTTTCTGATTTGTATTCACACTGTTTACTTTATGTCAGACAGTTGTATTTAGAAAATTGTAGCAAACTCTTTAGAGCTTATGACTTGTACTACCAGTTTTGGAAATTGTAAATTTTATAGAAGTTTCTATTTCATAAATTGTTAGATGTTATTTAATTATTGTTGTTATTCAGTTAGTGTTAGACTTACCTAGTCCCTAAGACTAGGTGCCGTCACGACGCCTAAATGAGGAAAATTTGGGTCGTGACAGACTAGGTACTGTCACGACCGTCCTGCGGAGAGAACTTGGGTCGTGACTGTAAATTTATTCTTTTTCCTAAAACACAGTTTTTTCTTCTTGTATAGGATTATAATTTCTTACACAATAATTGTAAGGTTCATATATCCAATGACTACTTCCATGGGTTATTCGACTTGCTAAAATTATCTAATGTCAATGCTCCTTCCGTTATTTGTAATATATGTTTGTTTGTGCGTGCGTGTTCCTCTATATATTTTTGAGATAGCAACTACAATAAAACTGAAAAAAAATTATAGGTTGTGAAATATAAATAGTTGAACTCTAAACAGTTAAAAGTTTAACGTAATGTGTACTAATTTGCAACTTAGAATTGTTATATTTAATTTACTGAAAGGGTCTTGAAATATTTTGTTTGACGTCAATTGCTATTTTTTCAATAATTTCTTCTCTTATACTATTTGACGTCAATTGACAAAATGTCATTTACTATTTTTCTCAAATTATTCTTTAATATTTTACCTTATAAAAGATACACTACTATTTAGGAGGGAATTTCATCTCCCATGGTAATTATGCATCATTAATAAATAATCTGAAATATATTGAATTAAAGAAGAAAATTGTATTTGTTTATTTACAAGAGTTGTTCGGAACTTCGGATTGCTTTTTTATTTTTTCAAATGGAATTAAATTGCACATGCGAATCTCCTAAAAAGGATGGGTTAGAATTAACTTGTTCTAGCAAATTTAAAAAAACATGAACCTATTTTTGTCTCATAATAATAGGAAGGAGTTCTTCACTAACTGTAATTATAAGAAAACAAATTAGCAAATTATGCTTAGAAAAGACTTCAGTAAAATTCGTTTACAAAAGTTTTAGAAATATAACCAATCTAATTTATTTATTTTATATTTTTTTGCAAGATAGATATTATATATTCAATGCACAAATAATTAATATAAAAAATAAAAATGATAAGGTCCTTAGAAATGTTTATTTAACTTTTTATGATTCACTAAAAAATTCCATAATCAACAAAAAAGTCATTTGCTATTTCTTAAATATTAAATAAGTATAATCGTATACAAAAATATATAGGCTTTTTGGTAAGAATATGCTGAAAATAGAAGTCTAAAATCTAAATAAATATGCCATTTAGTGTCACGATTCAAAAGTATCTTTAATTAAGAAGATACGAGACAATATCATACAAATCTTCTATATGTATAGAATAGGAGAAGCAACGCCATATAATTATGTCAAGTGTCAAAATATAAATTAAATATCTATCCAATTTTTAGGACAACCCTCCAACTAATTTGGAGGTTCAAAAATAATTTAAAATAGAAATTAAATATATGTCAATATAGTTGAACTTATATGCTAATGTGTTCTGCGATTTTTTAATTTGTTAAAAGAAGTTCAAATCGTTTAAAACTTCTTTAATTGGTTTACAAAAGTTCAAAAACTTTAAAACTCCTTTGACTCCCACGTTTGTTGTAAATTAAAAAAAAAATTACTTCAACCACGTCTGGAGTTACTCTCGCGTTTGGAATTGGATAATGTGCAATAGATTTCAAAAATAAACCGGAAGAAACATATTTTTTTTTAAAATAACCACGATCATCTTCCCAAACGTGGGTATCTCCATAACTTAGAAACTGTCTTCTACGCTAATAATGTCTCAAACCTCTGCTCCTTCTTCTATTTTCTATTCCATTCTATCACTACTCCCTTTTTTCTTCTGCTCAAAATACAGAAGTTTGCAAATATGGCTACAACACTTCATGAAATAAGTTAAATTTTAAGCAACTCGATGCAATGGAATCTCAAAGTTAGAGTCGTTCGAATGTGAAAAATGCCGGATCGTTTCAATCCTGAAAAACCATATTCGTTTGAGTTGATTTTACATGATACAAAGGTCACATATTCAACTTTACATTGTTCTAAAGTTTTTCTTCTTTTCTGGTTTTATGGATAATTTTTCACAATACAAAGTACTAATTGTAAAAAATTATATGTAGTACCAGTACTCTATTTTTGTTAACGTTGTATTCATAATTTTGTTTATCGAGTGTTTAACAAAAATTGTAGTAATTCAAGTTCTCAATAAAATGTTCTTTAATTGATATGGAACTCACTGTAGAAATTATTATAATTCATCAATTATAATTCATCTATAGCCTCGGTTAAACTATTATCCGCAAGTTTGTTTTTAAGATTATTAGGACGAACATAACGAAACTTGACTCATATATGAAATAATTACGTGTAGTATAAATATTTATGTTTCTGTTTCTAAATATATGCAATTTATTAGCAATATGATACATCCTAATAATGAATCTATTTTTTTAGGGTGATTGTATCCAGGCCTCGATTGGGAAGTATGTAATTAAGTTTTTTCGGACTAAGATACAGGAACTCGACTTATATCGCATGAACTACTTGGTTGTCAGACCAAACAACTTGAATTTAAAGAATACGACACACAATCTGAGACTGACATTTACACAAAGGAGAACGGTTGAGGAAATAATTGGTTCTTCATTTCATATGAATATCTTTAACTTTCGTCCTTTTGATCAGCTAACAAATCAGAATGATATCGATGAGGCAGAATTAATCGGTAATTCTGCTCTTCCATTATTACCACGTTTTACAAAATTGTCTAACTAAATTTTATATTTGTAGATGTTATTGGTCAGGTTGTGACGTATGAAGATGTTAAGACCCACAAGCAAGGAGATAACAAAAGTGTCTTTCTCAATGTTACACTCGAAGATGATCAGTAAGTTATTCTCTGGTACAAACTACAACTTTTACAGTTTAATTATTTATATTATTTTGTTGATGAACGATTACCTTGAAACGTATAGGAGAAACATGATTACAACAACCTTATCGAGTGAACCTGTGGATCAAATTCAACCTCACTTGAATGGCGGTATAGACGAACCTTTGATTGTTGTTTTAAAATTTATGAAACCTCAAAAATTCCGAGGTTTACCAACTTTACATCTATATTTAAAATTTAGTTTCAAAAAAAATTAAAATTTCATTTCTAATTTTTTATTTATCTTATCTACACGTAACTATTCAATGTGTAGTTGTTGGTATTCTATAAAACTTTGGATCAATTCTATTCTCCCGCAGTATGTTGAGTTTAAGCCTACGTATGTAAAGGGTGTACATTTTTTTCCTATGTGCTTACATAATGTTACTAAGATTTATCATTTTTACCACGTTGCGACTTATGCAGATTATTTGCAACATGTCAATCCAACCGTGAGTTGATCACTCAAACAAGCTCTTAACAAAGTTATTCTATCAGAGATGAGTTATCCGTAGGAATTGTGTCGTTTAAAACTATTATGGATTTAGTTCAGTATACAGAAGTGATCAAGTTATATTTACTTTATGTTTTTCCAGTTTAATTTAGAACAATATTTTTGTTCTTAAATAGGAATGTACCTACTGATTGCTGCAAAAGTGGTGAATTTGGAACTTGAAAGAGGATGGTCATATTTGGCATGCAATAAGTGCACTAAAAAGGTTAAAAATTGGGAAAGTGGATCATATGTAGTAAAAGATGGTGCAGATTGGAAAGCAAAAGTATCTCCTTTGAAGACGTATGACAAGAGAAATAGATCCTCCAATAAGAATCAGGAGTAGTAGCAGATGACGACCTTAATTGTCAACTTTCTAGTAACAAGGTTCGAAAAGTGATAAAAAAAAAATCCATAATTGGTTGTACTGGAGTGACTTTTGCTTTCAAAATTTTATTTTTCCTTCTCTAAGTAGGTTTTTAAAGGAAATACTGGTAGTCGATAATCATTGCTTAATTTTCTCTTTCAATTATTTTTTTTCTGAACATCTTAGTTATTTGAATTAATGGAATGTTGAATATATTTGTTGATGAAGTCAAGATTTCAATTCATCCTTTCAATATTTGTATGATACACATTCGATAGTCGTTAGCTCATACTTGGGAGATGTTTTATCACAAGAGGAAATGTCCATGAAACTTTAGAAAATTGCTGCATATTCTGTTAAAAACTAAGTGTTGCAGTTGCTAAGAAGCAAATTTATAGGTTGGATTTTTTGGATTTAACAGATAAGCTTTTGGTGCCTTGTGAACTGCTTTTATGTAGTTTAAAGTGATTTTTTACATGGCTATTCTTTATTTGCTCCAAATTGCGGAACGAGCAATCAGTCTTCTATCAAAAGATAAAACAATTAAACCATCAATTCTTGTGGTAGTCTCTGAATCTGAGAATTCCTCTGCTCCTATACCTGAGACATTGTCGCCTAACGACATTCACGAATACAAACAGTTTTTGGTAGTACTTTGTTTCAATTTTACAATAAAAGTTTCCAAAAAGTTGAATTTGCTCCAATCAGTGTCTATTATACTTCCGGAACAACGTCACCATCTGATGCGAGGCTAGAATTCATGATTTAACATGTTATATGCCCTACATTTTATGTGCGTTAATGATAAAAATACACTTTTTATGTGCATAATAGAGTATATTTCATGTGTAGGTGAATTTGAGATGGAAACCGAGCTAAATGAATGCAAATACATCGAAAATACGCTCAAAAGGTGAGGAGGAGTGCACCGGGCTATAGCCGGGCGCCAGAGCCCAAACGTCTGACCCTTCCTGGTGTTAGCCAGGCGTTAGAGTCCAAACGCCAGCCTTAACCTAGCGTTAGCCAGGCGCCAGGGCCCAAATGCCAGGCCCCTGTTTCGGTCAATTCCGAGTTTTGACGAGTTTAAGTGTTTTTCGGTTGGAATAGAAGTCTCCTACACGTTTAGGGTTTGTCCTAAACATATAAATAGACCCCCAAAACACAACTTAAGGAGGATTAGAGGGATTCGAAGGATCCAAGAGAGAAAACCATTGAAGTGACAAAACATTGATTTTTACATCTTTTATTCATTACTTT
>ML339916.1:0-15699 GCA_005239505.1 Nicotiana paniculata | reverse complement strand
ATTTCAACCGGGAAACATTTAACTCGTCAAACTCGGACTTGGGCGAAACTGGGGACCCCAGGCATTTGGGCTCTAACTCCCCCCTAACGCCAGAGGGGTCCTGGCATTAGGGCCCTAACGCCCCCCTAACGCCAGGGGGTACCAGGACTTATGGGGCAAATGCCCCCCTAACGCCAGGGGGTGCCAGGCTTTAGGGGGCAAACGTCCGGCTATCGCCCGGGCGTCTCCTTTTGCGTATTTTCCGACGTATTTGCATCCTTTTAGCCCCGTTTCCATCTCCAATTCACCTACACATGAAATAAACTCCATTAAGCACATAACAAGTGTAATTTTATCATTAATGCGCATAAAATGTAAGGTATATCACATGTTAAACTATGCAATTTAGTCTCGCATCAGGGTTCCACCAAAACCCTAGATTAAAGAAATTAGCTAAACATGTTCATAAGAATCAAATCCAAAATAACTTGCATAATTAAAATACAAATTAATGAATAAAAGCTGTACAAATCGATGTTGACTTCTCTTCAATGGCTTCCTTCTCTCAAGTTGTTTTTTTGGGTCTATTTATATGTTTGGGATAAATCCTAAACATGTAGGAGACTTCTATTCCAACCGGGAAACACTTAAACTCTTCAAAACTCGGAATTGACCGGACCTCATGACCTAGGCATTTGGGCCCAAACGCCCCCTTAAAGCCAGGGCAAGCCTGGTGTTAGAGTCCAAACGCCCCACTAACGCCAGGGTCAACCTGGCTTTAGGGTCCAAATGCCCGGCTAACGCCCGATTGTTCCCTTTTCGACTCTTGAGCGTATTTTTTTGACGTATTTGCATCTTTTTAGCTCGGCTTCCATCTCTAATTCACCTACACATGAAATAAACCCCATTATGCACATAAAAAGTGTATTTTTATCATTAACGCACATAAAATGTAAGGCATATAACGTGTTAAACCATGAATTCTAGCTATGCATCAGTTGTACTGATGCTACACTGCACATCTTATTGTTGTGCAGATCCCACACCCGGACCCAGTGGACAGCGTTGAGGGAGTCTCCTTCAGTTCACCTTAGAGGCTTCAAGGTATACCCGCTGGCGTTCGTGGGCCTTGGCGTCTCTCCTATCCCTAATTCTTCACTTCTATCTTGTTTTCTTCTAGTTTTTCGGAGACAATCATGTATTTATTTTCAGACTTTGTATTTAGCATTCCTATAGACAGTTCGTGAGTTTGTGACTCCAGGTTTTGGGAAATTATTGCGACGTTGTAATATGTTGTCTTTACTTAGCTTTAAACCTTGTTTATTTCTGTTGTTAAGTTGTGAATTATTTTTAGCTTATTCTGTTAATTCGGTGTTATCATGTTAGTTTAACTGCACATGTTGGCTTGTCTAGCGGGTTCAACGTTAGACGCCATCACGACCCGATGGTGGAATTTTGGGGCGTGACATGTCAAAGAAGCATTTGCGACTTACTTAACTGCTGGTCCCGAAGAAGAGCTTTCCATGGAAAATAATGCAACAACCAAGATTGAAGGTTATGGGAAGATATTCCTGAAGATGACTTCCGGCAAGGTGTTAACGCCCAACAATGTTATGTTCCTACTATTAGGAAGAATTTGGTTTCTACTTCTTTACTTGTGAAGAATGAATTTAAATGTGTATTTGTTTCTGATAAAGTTGTTATAAGCAAGAATGAAATGTATGTTGGAGAGTGCTACCTCACAGAGGGCCTTTTCAAACTCAATGCTCTAGTTGTTGACAATATCAATAAAATTTCAGCTTCTTCTTATTTATTGGAGTCAAATGATTTTTGGCATATTCGTTTAGGACATGTCAATTATAAAACCTTGCGGAATTTAATTAGTTTAGAAGTATTGCCTAAATTCGAGTGTAATAAATCAAAATCTCAAATATGTGTTGAATCTAAGTTTGTAAAATATCCTTATAAGTCTGTTGAAAGAAATTCAAATCCTTTAGACTTAATTCATACTGACATTTGTGATATGAAGTCGACACTATCTTCAGGTGGAAAAAGTATTTTATTACTTTTATTGATGATTGCACTCGATATTTTTATGTTTATTTGCTTAATAGCAAGGATGAAGCAATTGAAAAATTTAAGCAATACAAGAATGAAGTGGAGAATCAATTGAATAAAAAGATCAAAATGATTAGAAGTGATAGGAGTGGAGAATATGAATCTATGTTTGCAGAAATATGTTCCGAATATGGAATTATCCATCAAACTACTGCACCTTACACACTTCAATCCAATGGAATTGCGGAAAGGAAAAATCGGACATTAAAGAAAATGATGAATTCTTTATTAATAAGTTCGTGATTACCGCAGAGTTTGTGGAGGGAAGCTATCCTTACAGCTAACTGAATACTCAATAGAGTACCCCACATCAAAATGCAATCTATTCCATATGAAAAATGAAACGGAAGAAAACCCAACTTGAAATATTTTAAAGTGTAGGGGTGTCTAGCAAATGTACAAGTTCCTTTACCTAAAAGGGTTAAAATCGGACCAAAAACTATAGATTGCGTTTTCATTGGATATGCTACAAACAGTAAAGCATGTCGATTTTTGGTTTATAAATCCGATAATCCCGAAAGTTATGTTAATACAGTAATGGAATCAGATAATGCTAAATTCTTTAAAAGCATCTATCCGTATAAAATTGAATGTGAGTCGTTAAGTGAAAGACCTAAACGACCTCGGGAAGAACCAAAGGAAAATATTCCAAGTGTAAAATATCCAAGGCGTAGCAAATGTCAAAGAACATATACTTGCTTTAGACCAGATTTTGTGACATTCTTGCTTGAAAATGAGCCTCAAACTTTTAAAGCAGTTATGTCATTTTCGGATTCAGCATTTTGGAAAGAGGCAGTCAATAGTGAGATTCAATTAATTTTGGATAATCATACATGAGAATTGGTTGATCTTTCTCCGGAAAATAAGCCTTTAGGTTCGAAATGGATCTTTAAACGAAAAATGAAAGCTGATGGCACTATTGACAAATATAAGGCAAGACTTGTTGTCAAAGATGATAGACAAAATGAGGGCCTTGATTACTTTGACACTTACTCGCCAGTAACGAAGATAACATCTATTAGGGTGTTAGTGGGCACTATTAGGGTGTAGCTTAGTGGACTAGCTACATCACTGCATTCAGTGGGCTCGATTTATTCCTATACTATTTTTTCCAAAATTTATTTCGTCAAACTGGTTCTACTAACTTTCTATTTCTGTTTCTATTTCAGAATGTTGAATGGTTTTATTGTTTTTTACAACAATACAGATTGGATAAAAGGGTGATCAATTGACCACCCTTATGACCATGTTGCTTCGCCACTGGATTCAACTTAGTTCATTTATTTTCTGTTAAAACCATGGATTCATGCAAAAAGAATATTTAGTGCTTAAAATATATACTACTTCCATTCACTTTTACTTGTCTACGGTACTAAAAATATATAATTTCACTTTTACTTGTCACTATACTAAATCAACAAATATACAATTTTTTTAACCCTTATCATTAATTACTTATTCCCCAAGACTTTTCAAAATGTTATCATTATTATGGATGTCACGACCCGAAATCCCACCTTCAGGCCGTGATGGCGCCTAATATTGCACCCGCTAGGCAAGCCAACGTGTTAACTGAATTGATTTATTAAAAAGTGAAAATAACAACCACTGATTAGATGATTGAGATAAAGTGCAGAAGCATTAACAAAATCTAAATAACCATAGCTAATAACGAAGAAATCCCTTTAAATACAAAACCCAGAAATGGAGTCACAACCTCACGAACCAGTCTAAGATTTAGCTAAAAACAACAGTTTGAAATAAAATGATATATCTGTCTGGAAACACATAGATGACAGAATGAAATATAGACAGTGACGCCGAGATCCACGAACGCCTGCGGAACTACCTCGGTGTCGTCTGGAATGGACTGAAGGACACTCCCCCTAACGATGTCCACTGGGCCCAGCTGTGTAATCTGCACATCATAAAGAAGTGCAGGTGTAGCATCAGTACAACCGACCCTATGTACTGAGTAAGTGCCGAGCCTAACCTCGGCGAAGTAGTGACGAGGCTAGGACACGACAACAAATTGTACATGTGCAGTTCAATAGTATAGCAGAAAATACACAAGAATACAGTTACGGGGAAGAACATGTTGGGGGATAAGAGGGCAACACTTGCTAAAACATTAGAATCAAGTACTGACAGAAATATAGAAGTAAAACAGGAAATAACAACCCGAAACAAGTAAGATAGACAGGAGAAAGCACGACATGACCCCTCGTGCATAGCCTCAAAATCACACCGCACGGAATGCTCCCTCGTGCATAAATAATAATGACTCGGCACGAAATGTCCCCTCGTGCATAAATAATAATCAATCGGCATAGAATGTCCCCTCGTGCATAAATAATAATCATCGGCACAAAATGTTCCCTCGTGCATAAATAATAATCATCGGCACAGAATGTTCCCTCGTGCATAAATAATAATCATCGGCACGGAATGTTCCCTCGTGCATAAATAATAATCACTGGCACGAAATGTTCCCTCGTGCATAAGTAATAATCACTGACACAGAATGTTTCCTCGTGCATAAATAATAATCAATCGGCACAGAATGACCCCTCGTGCATAAATAATAATCATCGGCACAAAATGTTCCCTCGTGCATAACTAATAATCATTGGCACAGAATGTTCCCTCGTGCATAAATAATAATCATCGGCACAAAATGTTCCCTTATGAATAAATAATAATCACTGGCACGAAATATTCCCTCGTGCATAAATAGTAATCATCGACACAGAATGTTTCCTCGTGCATAAATAATAATCATCGGCACGGAATGTTCCCTCGTGCATAAATAATAATCATCGGCACAGAATGTTCCCTCGTGCATAATGAGTATAAAAACAACAATTTATATGAAAGTTTAACAATACGACATTTCAAATGTACAGAAATAATCAACAAAATTCTATTGTCCCGGCAAAAGACTCAACTATAACCAATCTCACTCAGAAGTATAATGTCAACAGTAAAATCCTCGACCGAACACATAATCAATAACTTTCTGCGTCATGAAGTAACCTCAAGGTACCACTTTGAAGGTTCTCAATAATTCACAACACGGGGAATATCAAAGAACATTAAATAACTCATCAAAATTCGACTCACGGGCATGCTTGACCACAACATATAGGTATCCGGCACCTCACCTATACGTTGTACATGAATTACACATAGCAAATAAGACTCTATACCTATTCCCTCAAGCTAAGTTTAGGCCAAACACTTACCTTGGCTCCAAGAATACAAGTCAAGCCTCAATCATGGCCTTTCCTCTTGAATCCGACTCCGAAACGATAATATCTAGACATAATTGACTTAATAACATCAATAATTATTCAATAACTCAATCCCAAATCCTAATTATACATTTTCCATAATTCTTCCAAAAAATATCAAAATTCAATCCCGGGCCTGCTTGGTCCAAACCCGAGGTTCGGACCAAAACCCGATCACCCATTCCCCCACGAACCCGAATATACAATTTGTTTTGAAATCCGACCCCAAAATGAGGTTGAATTCCCAAAATTTCCAAAAGCCCTAACTCTACCCAAAACCCCCAATTTCTACCTTTGATTTCATGTTATTAGACCTAGAATCTAGTGATTGATGAAGGAAAATGGAAGAAATTAGAGTTAGAATACTTACCTATGAAGCTATGGTGGAATGGTCTCCTAAGAATCGCCCAAGAAGAGTGGAGAAGAAGAAAATGGTGAAAGAATGTGAAAATCCCGTAATGGTATTCTGTTTTGGACATTTTAAATAGCTAGTCAAAAATGACCTACGCGATCGCGACAGGTCTCCTGCGATCGCGCAGAGTACTGGACCTAGACCATCGCGATCGCGAAGAAGGGATTGCGATCGCAGAGAATACTAACACAGCCTATCACGATCGCGACAAGAGGGTCGCGTTCGTAGTAGGCAAAATAGCACCCAGTCCCCCAGCCCACATTTGCACTACGCGTTCGCGTGTGGCCCTTCGCGATCGCATAGAGCACTGCCCCCAGGCTCCACGATCGCAACTCAGGCTCTGCGTTCGCGTAGGGTAATTTACCCCCCTTCCAGACTTACTCATCGCGATTGCATGCATAGCATCGCGATTGCGAAGACCAACAGACCTGGACACCAGATTCAGCAGCCGAACACCAGATTTTCTAAGCCTAAATCACCCCGACGCCTACTCGGAACTTACCCGAGCCCTCGGGGCTCAAAACCAAATATACACATGCCTTCAAAATCATCTTGCAAACTTATTTGAGTAATTAAACCACTAAAATAACATCAAAAACATTCAATTAAACTCAAAAATCTATAGATTTTCCTCAAACTTCATAAACTATCAAATTTTCCAATTTTTGATCCGAAACACGTCAAACCAAGTCCGTTTCTTACCAAATTTTACAGATAACTCACATAACACATATTGAACCTGTTCCAGGTTCCGGAACCATAATACGGGCTTGGTAACACAGGTTACACATCAAAGTTTATTTTCAAAAGTCTTTATTATTTTCAGAAAATAATTTCCTTTAAAAATTCATTTCTCGGACTTGGGACCTCAGAATTCGATTTCGGGTATACGCTCAGGTCCCGTATTTTCCTACGGACCCTCCGGAACCATCAAATCATGGTTCCGGGTCCGTTTACCAAAAATTTGACCAGAGTCAACTTTATTCAATTAATTATCATAAATTCAACTGTTTAACACATTTCCACATAAAGGCTTCCCGAACTACGCGCCAGGGCTGTACACGCACATCAAGGTGAGACTAACGGAGGTTTTCGGGGCCTCGAAACATAGTTTTAGCTAAATTTACACAAGATGACCTTTTGAGTCATCATAATGGATAATTGTAAAATACATATTTCATTTATTATCTTTTAAAGAACGTGAAAATATTAAAATAAACAACTAAAAGTGAATGAAGGGAGTACATAATTAAGATCATACTTATAATGAACCACTCACACAAGGCGATTGCCAGATTCAATGGTTTGTCGGCATGAACTTTGTAGAATAAGAACTTAGTGCCCATGCTCAAACATGTATTTGAAAAAACGTTCAATTCAAAGAAATTTGAGAGCCTCATTTTTTAGAAAGTCACAGGTTTTTTTCCATGTGCTTTAAATCTTAATTTGCTAATTCCAATAATTAATGTGACTAACTACTATTAGGTATAATTGTTAACGGGCTCGCCCATCCTATGCAGGCTTTTGCAGTTGACGAGTTGGATCGGGCCCATCCACTATTTCAATGAGCCTTAAAATGGTCAGCCTAACCTAACTTCATCTAAATCTACAAATATATGCATTGTTAATTATTTAAACATTAAAAATAACTAAAATTAAAGAACAAAAAGTTATTTGATTCACATAAAAAATAGTACTACCAATCTGAGATTGGACAACTCTTCTTACTATCTTTAGTTACTTATTTTTTATATTTTTATATTTTAATTAAATACATTATTAAGCCTACGGACCGGATCGGCCCAAACTTATGAGGTCACAGGCTTATTTAAGCGGGGCTTAAAAGTCTCATTTTTAAATTACGGGCTATATTAGATTGGCCCAGCAGGCCAAGCTCATTGGCAGCTCTACTATTAGGCCGAGGGGCGGAGTTAGGTCGCCCTCTTTCAACTTATACCCGTTTTGTTTTTTCGTTTGTATCCGTACCCATTTTTTTGTTAAAAGCATTTTAAAAAGACGATTTTGCCCTTCAGGACTATTTGACAAAATTGTAGACTGCAGGACAAAATTTCAGTGTGTTTTGGTATAAAAGTTTAGCAAATACTATATAACTTCGGCATGCATTATAAAAAACTCATTAGAAAGTTACATACTGCAAGACAAAAACTTAAGCATGTTTGCTCTGAAGTTTGAGCAAATGAACTAAAAAAACTTAAGCATGTTTAGTCTGAAGTTTTAGCAAATGAACTAAAAAACTTAAGCATGTTTAGTCTGAAATTTTAGCAAATGAACTAAAAAACTTAAGCATGTTTAGTCTGGAATTTTAACAAATGAACTAAATAACTTAAGCATGTTTAATTTGAAGTTTTAGCAAATGAACTAAATACCTTAAGCATGTTTAATTTGAAGTTTTAGCAAATGAACTAAATAACTTAAGCATGCATTAGCAAAAACTCATTAGAAAATTACATACTGCAAGACAAAAACTAAAGCATGTTTAGTCTGAAGTTTTAGCAAATGAATTAAAAAGCTTAAGCATGTTTAATCTGAAGTTTTCGCAAATGAACTAAAAAACTTCGACATGTTTAAACTGATGTTTTAGCAAATGAACTAAATAACTTCAGCATGTTTAGACTGAAGTTTCGGATAAAACTCATGCAAAACTATAAACTGCAGGATAAATAACTTCAGCATGCATTAGCATGAAGTTTTAGCTTCAATCTAAAACAACTTCATGTTATATTAGCATGAAGTTTTAGCTTCACATGAAACAAATTCATGCTACATTAGCATGAAATTTTAGCTTCAAGGTGAAACAACTTCATGCAAGTGTGATTCTGAAGATGAATCTGGACAAGTTTCTGTTTTTTTGATAAAGCTGCTGAGAGGATAGGAGGAGATCTTATTTTACGAATGAGGTTGCAGATCACGCGATTTGTCAGAGATGTAATTGTCATATTATTACAATTTTTTTGTCAGCTAGCTATCAAATCAATAACTTTTAAAAATAAGGTATAGGTTAAAAGGTGGTACAAATATAATGTACGACTGGAAATCCCCGAATTAGAAAGAGGGAAGAGGAAAAACCCTACAAGTTCAAATCATAAGTATGACGTCTAGTGTTTATCGAATTCTTTTTATATGAATTTTTGGTTTCGTGACTGATTAGTCGACTGAACAACTTAAAGCAAAAGAAAATAAAATTTGTGTTTGTTTGTAAGAATCTTTTTGAACCTTTTGTAAAAAAAAAATCTTAATAACTCAATTTTTTGCATAGAAATTCCTCAAAACAATTCTGCAACGAAGAATGACAATGAGGGACTTCCCATCAAAAAGAATATATTCTATCACCCCCCAAAAAATAACAAAATCTTCAAACATTTTGTGCATACTTTTTTCTACAAAATACATTCTCAAACAAAAGTGTGGAGAATTTTTGGAAAAGTGAATCATTTATGGGTGTGTTTGATATAACGAAAAATGTTTTTCGTGAAAAATATTTTTTGAAAAATAAGTAGTAATTTTATTTATTTTCCGGTGTTTAGTATCCAAATTAAAGAAAATAACTTCTCAAAAGTATTCATAAATAATTTAGATACAATAAACATGAAGCCATAAACATTTGAACCAACAATCTTTCGAACCCACAAATTTCATAAGCTTCTGAACCGCTAAACTTTTGAAACCGCGAAATTTCGAACCCGTAAACTTTGTAATTTCTAAACCCATAAACTTCCAAACACATAAACCTCCAAACTTTGGAACTTGTAAAATTTCGAACCTGTAAACCGAAAAATAAAAAAAAAACTAAAATTAAAAATATATAAAAAAAAAATTCGGGAGGGAGGAGGGAGGGTTGCAGAAAAATGAAAAAACAGAAATTTAAAATTACNAAAAAAAAAAAAAAAAAAAAAAAGTAAAGAAAATTTTTTTTGGGGGGAGGAGAGGTGAGTGGTGACGGAAAATTTTTTTTTTTTTAAAGAGGAGGTGGGGTGGGTAGGCATGGTGTGGTGTTAGGTGAGTGGGTGTGGTGGCGGGTTAGTGAGAGGTAGGGAAAGTTGAGAAAGAGTTTTGGAAAATATTTTACTTTCTCTTGATAAGGAAAATATTTTCTTCTAATTGAAGAAAAATGAATTCATAAGGAATTTTTTTTTCAAAACATTTAAAACACCAAACATTTAAAAAAAAAAAATAGAAAACATTTTTATCGTACCAAACACGCCCTGTATCATCACAAACCATTTGATTTCACGTCCTTGTCTATTTGCTTGCATTTTATTATTTTACACCTTATGTCATTTTCTCCTTTGCTTCTATTTTATCCTAGGCACACATCCCTATTCTCCCATTCACTTATGTCAACATTGAAATTCACCTATTCCAAACAACTTATGGTCCACCACTTTAATCCCAAATCCCTACAGATTTACATCGCTCGCAATTTGTTTCAGCCATTTTCTGTCAAGATCCCATCTTAGACAATCCATATGCATGATTGCTCTTGAGTTGGACTCCAAACAAAACATGAATGAGAAGATGAGTTCCATTTCTACTGGGGTCGCGCGAGTTGGATCGGATATGTGCAAATCGAAAATAGGTAATACAAAATAATTGACCCACTCATATTTAATCGGGATAAAAAAAAGCTAATTAGTAGATAATAATATAATATGGATACTCATATTATTTATGGTTTCTTGAATGCTATCACTTTTGGGAAAAATTTTAGTCTTCCAAATTTGAAAAATTCTCATCCTAAGTCTTTGTAAATATAAAAGTTAAACTCATTACTTATCCAGTAAATATTTATTTTTAATGAATAATATGAATCTTATTCATATTTTATGTATTTTTAAAAATTTATTATCCAACCCATTTTTAGTGGATAATATAAATAAATAATTATTGCTTTTATCCATTTGTCACCACTAATTTCTACCTTCTTGAACTTGTTATTTGATCTCTTGCACGTATCAGCTGAAAGTTTGAGATATGTACATCAATATTTTAATTTTTTATAGTATTATGAAATTTGATTAATTATAGCAAGTTATTATATTAGTTTTTAAATTATCATATAAGAATTGTAAGTCAACTTAACTTGATAGCCACTAATAGTTTAACTTGATGGTAAGAAAATTATCATTATTAGTGTATTGGTAAAAAATAGACTTTACACGTGTAATATCTTGGATGACAAAGTAATATATGTGGAGCAATGAAAGAGCGACAGCTGCATGAAAGCTTAGAAAGAGGTACGTAACAAAGAGGTACGGGGTAAACACCCACGAGATAATTAGAAGTGGAAGCTCCAGTCCAATTGAGGAGTTGAAGAGACACGGTCAGAATGAACCAAGGCGGATTCATAGATCTTCAATCAATGAGCTAAACGTTACAGAATCTTCACGCAATAGTTACCTATTGTAACGTTACATTAATGATATAAATATTCATTAATGTGTAATCATTAAGAAGAGTAGACGTTATATTAAGAAATTCCCTATAAAAGGGAGTAAGATCTCACTTGTAGAGACACGTTCGAACCACTACTGAAATATATTTATATTTCTGTGAACTTATTATTTTCCTATTTTACAAGTCTAATTTCTATTATTGTTCTTAGTGAATATTCTTGGTTATTAGAAGCCCGAGTACTTCTTAAAATAGCTTTGACTAAAAATTCGGTTCTTTGGTTAAACAAATTAGTTCCGTTACCAGGAATCTGATAATCTTTTTTTTTTTTTTGCATTTCTAAGTTATCTTTACTGAATCATGTCAAACACCAATGATAACAACCAACAGGCAACTGGAACTCCAATTCCATCACCTCAGGGAACCCCACGAGGTTCAAGAGACAATTCCTCGGAAAGATCCACAACTCACAACAATGACCAGATTGAAAATGAACAAACAGGAGAGCAAGACACTGTGAAGCAAATATTTGCTGAATATGTGGGGTGAAGCTCTTCAAGCTTTCGTGAGGGCGCTACCAACTATACCACCTACGCTTCCTCCAAACAACACTGCAATTGTGGAAAATCCACACTCTGGATTAGCTAATTCTGGAAGTAGAGGTACTCCAAATGAATCCCTCGAAGGGAGACCAAGTATGACTAATAATTCAGATTTACAATCTTTAATACTAACCTTGCAGAAACAAGTGAAGAAACAAAACGATCATATCGATCAAATTCCTGGCGTACCACCTATCATCAAGGAGATTGATATTGATAAATACTCTCAGCAACCATGGAAGCCAAGTGCATCACCTTTTGGAAAAAGCACATATCTTCCCCCTTTTGGCATCATCAAAAATTTTTAAAATGATAAACTTATCAGAGTTGTTAATAATTACTCATGGCCATTGTGGCAACTGCAGGTGCAAACATGATTAATCATCAAAAGAAACCAATAAATGTAAGCTATCTAAGAAACTGAGACAAGTCAATAACAAAAACAACAAAATTCATTTATTAGTACGCAATTCAAGCACCATACAAAAAAACTAAAGCAGTCACTAACATGAGCAAAAATAACAAAAACAGAAACAGAACAACTGGGCAAAGAGGGGTTTTGGTAGCTATGTAATTCCTAAGGTTGGGAAAGGGCAGATGAGGTTGGAGTCTTTTCTTGAAGGAGAGAAAGAATTTGTTGAAGAACACCTTGATTTTTCTCCTTCTCCTTTGCTAGTTCAGATCTGAGAGCATCCCGCTCAGCTTCAACCTCATGAAGGAGAGAATTCAATCGAAGGATCTCCGCATTCTTTATCTCTCCTTCCTGCACCAATGACCTGCCTTTTCTATTGGATGGTTGCTTCCTAGATGAACGAGGTTCATCCTCACGAACATTGACAATATAATCATATGTCAGCAAAGTGTTCTTCCCAAAATAATCCTTAGCAGTAGCCATCTCAGCTTTCTTTACAGGAACCTCAAAGTGGGCAAGCAAAGCTGTCAGAATAAAGCCATAAGGAATAGCGTGTGCTTTGGTTCCATTTACAACTCTGTCCAGGAGCTGGATGATGAAAGCTGGCCAATTAATCTGCTTTCCCCTGTACATGCACTCCATAAGTGTTAAGTCCATGTAACGGGCGATGTGTCTACGCTCTTGTCTTGACAGCAGAAACTTAATCACAAATTCTAAGAATAGCTTGTTCTGGGGCTGCATTTCACTTTTGAATACTGGCCTTGGCTCAAGTTCCTTCTCATTTTCACAAAATAATCTGGTGATGTTGATAGCTGAGGCCATTCCATCGAGACTGGGCCATCTTTTCCTAGTGTAATCATCATAGCCCTCAGTAGGGATATTCAGAATCTCTCCCAGCTCCGTTGCATCAAAAGTGATCTGAATCCCCTTGACTGTGGAGGTTACCCTGCCATCCTTCACATTTGAATTTACCATAAACTCCACCAGTTCATTCCTTGCCAGCTTCCTTCCAGGTTAAGGACCAAGTTCTTCCATCCCTGCACATCCAGTGCATTCAACAAAAAGATCATTCCTGATTCTTCCAGATCTCTCACCAACTTTCCTTTAAGAATAGTACGCTTGCCAAACATGGTGAGTTTGTCAGATTGCTCATCAGAGATTTCCTTTTCTCCTCCACTCCATTCACTTTCTTCTTTAACAACTTTCACTTTCTTGGCCTTGGACTCGGTCCTTTTAGCTGTGCTTGAGGGTGTGGCAGACACAGAATCTGACTTCTTTGAAGCAACCTTAGCCTTCTTGGGCTTGGGTCTCTCAACCACAACTGGAGCCGGCTGCTCCTCATGATGGACCAGGTCCATTGTCTCATCATCAACATTAACAGCCTCAATAGGCTCTTCTAACTTTGCCTTTCCCTTGGCAGCTTTCATTTTCTTTCTCTCTCTCAGAGCCCTTTCTAACTCCTCTTCTCCTTGTCGAACAGTACTTCTCGTAGCACGAACCTTTGGGGCAGAAACATCAGCAAATATTGAAACTTTTCTTTTCTTCGGGGTAATAGCCTTCTTTGATTTTGAGGTTCTTTCCTCTTGGGATTGTAGGACTCCCCCAACTTCCTCAGCATCTCAGCCAATGTCTCCTCGACAGATGAACCAGGTTCATCTGTTGATTTTTGTAGGCTCTCTAAACCTGTTGCTGCTTCCCAGCAATACTTCCCCCTAAATATGTGACTCCTTCTTCATTTATCACAGGAGTGGGGCCACAAATAGCCAATGTGGCACCATCCTCCCTCCTTCTCCCTTTCTCTCAAGATTTTTCCCTAGTTTTCTTTGCCTATTTGGAACTTCTACATCAACAACTGACCCAACCAACACAAACCTATTTTCAGTAGTAGCATTTTCAGATTCAACTTCAAGATTACCTTGCTCAGATCTGGATGAACCTGGTGCTTCATCCTTATTAGCGGATTTGAAGGATTCACTTGAAGATTCAGACGTATGAACCTCGCTGGCTTTAATAATTTTCTCCAAGAATTTTGCACGAGAGCCAGAAGAAACTGATTTTCTGGCCAAAACTTTTACTTTTCGTACCCTGGGGGCTGGAGGGCTAGGTGTGGGTTCAAGAACTGGAGGGTTTTGGGGAGATGAAGATCTATTTGGTGAATGTGAACTATAAACTGAAGTAGAATTAGGACTGGAATTTTCTTGCCCATGATCAGAGTTTGTTTAGGAAGATGAACCAGGGGGTGGTGAAGACATTGTTATGTATTTTTGGAAGTAAAGAGATGATCAGTTTTGGTTAGAAGAATAATGAACTTGGTTCGACTTATTATGTTATTAAGAGGGGAGGTAATGATGGCCCTTTTATAAGATGTGGTTATTAATTATACAATGGGAAGAACATTTACTTAAGTGGGAGTTTAATAGATGTAGGAGTGTCATTGATTAGACAACTAAGAGTTCCCTACCTCTAGGCTAATTGAGTACCGATAGGAATTCTTAGAACGGGTTCATTTAGGAATAAGTACAAAGAATTTGAAATGAACTAAATATAGATAGAATCCTGCTCATGTGTGACTGTAATTAATTCAAATGTATGAAGATGATCACATACCTTGTTAGTTAGATGAACCAGCAAGGATGAACCAGGTTCATCGTGTTAAAGTCTTTAATTTGCCTCAATTTACAAAGATAGAAAAATATCATTAGCAACCAGGGAATCATATTAATACATTAAAAGAGAGTATGACTGTAAAGTCATGATGCTGAGCAATGATTAGTCTGGTTGATTATCTATGTTAGTGTTTCTAGCCAAAAAAATATTTTTTTTCTTTTCTTTTTAATTAAGTGATCTTAATCATCCCTAATTCAAGTCGGTTTCTCTCAAANATTCCTTTTTCATAGTTATCCCTTAGGAAATGGTGTCTAACATCTATGTGCTTAGTTCTTTTATGATGAACCGGGTTCTTAGTCATACTTATTGCACTAGCGTTGTCACAGAAAATAGGAATGCATCCAACCTCTATACCAAAGTCCATGAGTTGTTGCTTGATCCATAGCAACTGAGCACAGCATGAGGTTGCAACCACATATTCAGCCTCAGCAGTAGATAAGGCTACTGAATTTTGTTTCTTGGTGGCCCAAGACACAATGCACGAGCCCAAAAAGTGAGCCATGCCTGAAGTACTTTTCCCGTCAATCATGAAACCTGCATAATCAGCATCAACATATTATACAAGGTCAAAATTACTACCTTTAGGATACCAAAGGCACAAATCAGTGGTTCCTTTCAGATATCTCAAAATTCTCTTCACTGCAATTAGGTGGGACTCCTTTGGATTTGCCTGAAACCTAGCACACAGTCCTACACTGAACATAATATCAGGTCTGTTGGCAGTGAAATATAATAGAGACCCGATCATCCCTCTATATAGCTTCTGATCAACGGATGAACCAGGTTCATCCACATCTAATTTTG
>MDKI01184555.1:0-27468 GCA_005239505.1 Nicotiana paniculata | reverse complement strand
AGAATAATTAGAAGTTGATAGAATGTATGAGTCCACCAAACTGTATAGAGATCTGGTCATATATCATTTCCCACAGAAATAGCTAATGAAACAGTAAGTAAATGACACAGGAAATTTTACGTGAAAAAATCCCTGCTCAAGGGGATAAAAAACCACGACCTACACTGGTAGGATTTTAACTTCACTACTTGAACAATCTTTAGATTACAACCTATTGTAGCCTATGAATTAAACTCTTAATCCTTCAATAACTTGTAATACACCTATTACAAGTCACTTTGCAATACACATATTACAAAGACTTCAACTCATTACTAACTCTAGTCACGACACAAACTCTAAGGTTTGGAGGTTCTTAGTTAAAGCTTATAAATCAGAAATTTAGGAATTACAATGAAGAACAAATATAAAGATACAACTCAACTAAGGACATACACAAGACTTGTTATGAAACTGGTTCGTAGTAGTGTTGCACTTTGTTTTTGATACACTTGTGACTTCAATGCTCTATAATCAAATCTTCAATGCTTGAGTAATCTCACAAGTGTTCAAGTAATGTTTTATTGTAATGCATCTTGTTAATATGCTTTGGATGACATCACATGGATGATGTAAACACTTGGTTGGTAAAAAGTTCTTCCCAATGGGAAGTGACTGCTGCACTGTAGCATGTACAGTGCAGGCAGTTACTTTCCAACTGTAGAGTTGACTCCGTACTGCTGTCAGGAAAACTCCATGGGATGATGTCCCTTAGTTGTATCTTTTATGTCTGAAGTCATACAGCTCACATTAGCTTGAGTCCATTGATGGATAAATATACCAAGTGTGCATCCGGTCCTTTATCTGGTTCATGATAATAAGTTTGTTAGATCATCAAAACATAAATCTAAGATACTTTAAACCCATAAATTTCTACCTTTTTGATGATGACAAACTTTTAAAATTGACAACCATTTGCAGAGCACAATAAACCAGATAAAATACCAGGAACTCCAAAAGTTCCCCCTGACTCTATGCTTCCCCCTTAATCAGGTCTCCATGCTTTAATTATCTTCCCTCTTTTGGTATCATTAAAAATACACAAGCAAGCAATCAACATAAAGAAGTCTAGCCTAGTTATCTCATGTCACGTATGTGCACACAACATGCTAGAAAAGAGAAGCAGAGAACACGGGCATTTAACAACAAAAGAAAGTATTCATAGATATTTATAAAACATAAGCTTTTGCCAATACAGCAAAGGCAAGTTTGGACTGTTGAAAGCAGGAGCAGTACTTGTGAAATTCATCCATATAAAAAAAACAAAAACAACTACCACAAGTCATCAAAGCAAAAAATAGAAACTTGACACTGGGCACTGGAAGATTTGCTTAGGGGGCACTAGAGGAGGAAGGCTTGCAGGAGGTAACAAGATTTTTGAGATCAAGATCCATCCGAGCATTTTCGGACATTTGCTCTTTGAGCAGTTTCTCTCTCAGTTTCTCCACCTGTTGCCTGAGCTCAGCATTTTCTTTAGACAGACGAGTAACTTCTCTGGAGAAGCTAGAAGATCCTGGTGCTGCTACAACCCGACTAAGCCGAGTCTCAAGAATGGCATTCCTTGCCTTTAACTTCCTGATCTCCTCTGTGGAACTATTTGGGCATTGATTAGCTGAGAGATCGTCGAAGTAAAAAATATATGGTGCTTCATCACATATATATTTCAGCTGACATGCCAAAGGAGAGCTGCCCTGTTACTGTCTCTACTTAATCCTAACACGCACCTCCGGCCACGTAATAATGTAATAAAAAAAATCTGGAAAATGCACTGGGACTTGGAAGCTTCCTACTGGAAAATACACTGGGACCAGATCATGATCTTATAAACAGTTAACTTCTCTACTCAGCTAAATTGAATTGGATTTATGTCTTGTTTCATTTCTGGAGTTGCTCTTAAAGTAAGTGCACATTCGGGCGGCTCTTCCCTAAAGCAAGTAAAACATCTGCTTTAGGCCCCATATTTAAGGGGCTCTTTTTTTGTTATACCTAAAGTCTATATATAAATTTAAGAAAAAGTTATATGAAGTGAAAATGTTTGATTTCTTACTTTAACAAATATAGAAAAGAAGGATCTGCAATTGCTATGATTTCTGCCAAGGAAATTGCATTTGAAATGAATATTGAATCCGAATTGTTAAGAAACGTGTGATCTATAGGAAGAACCATTTGATGAGAATGTTGAAAATGAAATCTCAAATCTCTCGAAAAATCTTTTAGAGTTGATTACTTCTATACATAGTAGACAATGTTATTTTTCACTTCATAATGAATTTGAACAATTCGAGGCATATGAAAATATTTTTGGTTCACTATTTAGCAATAAAAACCTGAGATCACTAGATGATGGAAATTTAAAAAAATATTGCCTTAATATTGAATGTTCCTTAAAGCATAATAATCAATCCGATATTGATAGTTTAGATTTATTTTCTGAATTAAAAGTGTTAAGAAAAATAGTACATGATAAAAATTTATTTGATATGTTTAATCAAATAAAAAGATTTGATTCTTTTTCAAATGTCTATATTGCTTATAGGATAATGTTAATAAGTCATGTTACCATTGCTTCAGCAGAAAGACGTTTTTCAAAATTAATATTGATAAAATCATACATAAAATCAACAATGTCTCATGATAGGCTAAATGGATTAGCTATATTATCACTTGAGAAAGAATTATTAGGAGAAATTGATTATTAAAAATTATTAATACTTGCATCTAAAAAAATTTTAAAATAGACTTTAAATAAAAATAATAATATTGTTTTTTAAAAAAAAGTTAAGGCCCCTCGTAAAGTTTGGCTTTAGGCCACAAAATTTGCCGGACCGCCCCTGTATTTTTGGTGCCTATTGATCGATCTATTTCTAGAGGAAATTACACAAAATGCCTACGTCGGCCATTTATATTACCCGTTTCTACCCATTTTTTAAATAATTACATGAACTGCCTAAACGATCAAAACAAATTACCCGCCTACTAACAACTCATCCCTTAAGCCACGAGACCCATATACAGATATTTAATGGGTTATATAATTTTCTTGTCCGCTTGTTTGTTATTAAATTTCAAGGATTCATAGTTAAATCCTTATATAGCCACCAACTGCCACGTAACTTTTCTTGACTCCAATCCATTTTCGTCTGCTAACTAACCTTTTCTTTTATTTACATGTAGGTTAGGTCCTTCACTCATCAACTTGTAACTTAATATATCCCAAGGTTGTTTAATTTGTTACGCTCATTAATGCCATATATCTCAAATTTAGCTATATTATATTCTTAAATTAAATTTAGTACAAAATAATTATAAAAAATTTTGGGGCAGACAAGTCTGATTTTAATGAAGTATCAAGGCAAAGGTAATATCAGGGAGTATACTCTTATAATTAGGTCATTTTAGGATTTTTTGAAATTTTATTGACAACTGATATTATTTCAGCTTAATAATTGAATTAAAAAAATCTTTTTAAAACTCTTTGCACAATTGTATACCCTGTTAGGATAGCTATATACTTTACTGGTATATTATGTTAGTTGAAATATTTTTTGATTGTATTAGCTACATTTAATTGGTACATTATTTGATTTTTCTTTAGTAATAGTAGAACAATATAATATCTTGAATATTTTTAATTTTCCTTTATGCATGTGTATTATGTAATTATTTTGATTTTGATTTTTTCTTTATGTGTTTTTTTATTTAATAGTATCACGGTACAATATCTTGAAATACATTATTATATTAATATGTGGTACATTTTCTTTTTTTTATTCTTCACTTTATGCATGTGTATTATGTAATAGTAGTATAGTCATATATAGTTGCCTAGAATTAATTAGTAAAACAGTATACCCTATTGGTATAATTACATGTCATATTGGTATCATATGAAAGTTGGAATATTTTTTTGGTTGTTTTAGCTGCATTTTTAAGTGAATTCTATTCTGAAATGATTTATATGATCATGTTTTGTTGTGTTGGATTTTCTTGTACCTATAAACATAGATTTTGTGTATTATGTAATAGTTTTTATATTGATATGCAGTTGTTGGAACGATCCCGTACAACTATATACCATATTTGTATAGTTATATACTATATTGGTATCATATCCTAGTTGAATCATTTTTTGGTTGTATTAGCAACATTTAATTGGTTTACTATTTCATTTTCTTTTAATAATAGTATTATAGTACAATATCTTAAAATACTTTATTATATTAATATGTGATATGCTATTTTTTTATTTTTCTCTTTATGCATGTGTGTTATATAATAGTAGTATAGTCAATATAATTGCCGGGAATTAACCAGTAAAATTGTATACCATGTTGGTATAGTTATATGTCATATTGATATTATATGGTAGTTTGAACATTTTTTCGGTTGTTTTAGCTGTATTTTTTCATGAATTCTATTCTGAAATTATTTATATGAACATGATTTGCTGTCACGACCCAAATCACAATTTAGGTCGCGATGGCGCCCAACTTCGATGTCAGGCAAGCCAACTTTAATTTACTAGTGATCCCTTTTTAATTTATGAAGCAATTCACCATACTTAAGAGGTTTTTCTTTCAAAAGCATAGTAGAGAACAAAATACAAGATTACAACTCAATTAAGGACTCTTCTAGACTCATAGTGGAGTTGTCTTCTTGTTCATGACACACTTGAGTCTTCAATGCAAGTTCCACTCTTCAATACCTGAGAGAATATTTAGTAAATTCTCAAGTGAATATCTTGTTTTGCCTTGCACCATCCTATTATATCTTCAATACATCCCAAGGATGATGTCTATTCGTAGTTGGTACATACTTGCTCCAATGAGAAGTGACTGTTGCACTGTTTCTACATTGTAACGTGCACAGTTGCAGGCAGTCACTTTCTGTAGCTGCTTTACAGCTGTAGAGTTGACATGTACTTTTTCTAGGGAGACCTAAAGGAATCAGGTCCCGCAACTGTTTCTTGTAAGTCCACAAAGTACACTGTCCAGATTACTTCAAGTCTATTGCTGAGAGATTGTGCCAGGCATGTATCAGGTCCTTTATCTGGTTCTAAGCAGAAAGTTTGTTAGATCATCAAATATAAGACTAAGAGATCTTACACCCATCAATTTCCCCCTTTTGATGATGACAAGTTATAAAGCCTAACTCGGTCAGATAAAGTACTAGGAGCCCCATGTGTTCCCCCTGACTCTCTGCTTCCCCCTTAATCCCTACATCAATTCTTAAGAAAACTTCCCCCTTTTGGCATCATTAAAAATCATAATCAGGCAGAAATCGTAAAGAAGTCCAACCATAGCTAACTCATGCCCCATGTTTGCACACAACATGATATAAAAGAGAAGTAAAAGGAAAACAGACATTGTCTTTAGCAAAAGAGTAGCCGATTCAAGTCTTTGCTACGAAAGCAAAGACTGATTTGGACTGTTATACCAGGAGCAGTAATGGTGGAATCCAATATGCCTAAACAAAAAAAAACAAAAAAACATTTGATAACAACCACAAAACATCACAAGATGGGATACTGGTCACTGAGAGGATCCTAGAGGGCATTAGAGGGGGAGGACTTGGAAGAGGAGGCGACAAGAGTCTTAAGAACCAGGTCCATGCGGACATTTGCAGACATCTGTTCCTCGAGCAGTTTGTCCCGTAGGGTCTCTACCTACCGCCTGAGCTTAGCATTTTCCTCAATTAAATGGGCAACCTCTTCATTCGAAGAACTAGAAGAACCAGGTGCCCCAGCAGCTTGACTGAGCTGAGTCTCCAGAATGGCATTTTGAGCCTTCAGCCTTCTGATCACATCAGTTGCAGCGTTTTGAGCATTGATTAACTAAGAAATGGTCAAGGTGCTTCCCCCAACTTTTTCTATATTACACTCACACTCTTCCAGATTTGTTTTGGAGAAGGTATGCTTACAAGTTCCTACTTTTGCACTGGTCAGGGGCACCTTGTAGAACTGAAACAATCGAGTGAGGAGAAACCCGTATGGAAGCCCATGATTTCCATCTTGAAAGTTCGCCACCTTTTGCATGTGTTCAATCATAATGGCTGGCAGATTTATGGGTGTGAAATCATCAAGAGCCTCCATCAAAACCAAGTCATACTTGGAAGCAATAGACCTTCACTCAGCTCGGGGTAAGAGAACCTCGTTGACCAATTTGAAGAGGAGCTGATACACCGGCATTAGTGCCTTCTTATGCACCCGTTCACCCTGCTATATTGCTTGCTCTTTCACGATAGCCCTCCTAAAGTTAGTTCCACAAGCACTCTTGACCGTGGACATCCCCTCACATGGAACCTGGAGAGCTTTTCCCAATGCAGCAACATCAAACACAATGTCAACCCCATTTACTAGCACACATATGTGATATCCTACAATAGTGAAGAGAGTGGCATAGAAATTTTGCACTTCATCTTCGTAAACCTTAGGAACTTCCTCTTTGAACAAATGAACCCATTGTTGGAATTCTACCATCTCCAAAACATGCCTCATACCTGCCATGTCCGAAATTTCAGGATCAAACATGCGACTCCACAAGACTTTCTATGTTTTCAATCGCTCCTACCCAAGTCCACTGTCACTTGGTATAGTCTTCATTGAACCAGGTCCTCCCATTATTTCCCGACTTCATTTTCCAGACGTTTACACAGATTTTCCTTTCTCACTTTCCACTGCCACTACACCCTTCTCAGACATCTCTTTCTCAACCACAACCTTTTTGGACTTGCTACCACTTTTCATAGGTGTTGCAACTTGTTTTTCAACAGCTTCCTTGGAAGCTCCAACTACAGACTAAGGACTTTAGAAGATCTTTTTACTAAGGAACTAGGTTCCTCTTCAGAATGTTCATCAACCTCAACCACTGGGATATCCTTGTCAGCCATAACCTGTCCTTGTTTTATCAACCTCTTTCTCTTCCTCTTACGACACTTCTTGCTCTTCTCCAAGGCAAATTCGAGAGCCTCTTTCTTTTGCAATCGAGTAGAAGATCGCTTGGATGAAGACTCAGGAGTAACTGTTTGTTTGCTAATATTAAACCGAGCACTGAGAACCATTTCATCTTCATCATCTTCGTCAAAAGGCACATCAATGGGAGGAACAGACTCCAGGGGTTTGGTGTAGAAGATGGATTCCTTGTTTGTTTTTGGTGGAGAAGAAACTGGTTCTCCAGAGAGTTTTGGTGAGATAGACTCATGAATCGGATACTCAAACAGGACCATAGTCCCCTCATCCCCTAAGAATGGAGTTTCCTCCCCTTGAGATTCAGGAAGAGAAGAGGCCCCTTCGTTCGTGAGTCTTTCAACGGCAATGACAATAATATTTTGAGTCGCTTCCTTTTCTGATGACTCCATGGGAGTCACAGAATCTAAAAGGGAGGAGTTCAGATATTGATCAGGGCCTTCCTCAGAAACCTCATATGCCTGAGGCGTATCACTCTCCAAGGCACTTCGGTTATACCAGAGGTAGGAAGGGAAATTGGGTTTAAGGGAGGAATAATGGAGACAGGAGGTGACGAGGGAATATGTTAGGGCATAGCGACATCAGTGCTTGCAGGAGGTGTGAGAGTGAGGAGAGTAGTCGGAGATGGAGAGGTTTGCTCGTTGGCTATTGTGAGTAGAGTAGCAGTGGAAGATATGCTTCAGAAGGAGTGAGAGTGCTTTAAGGAAGAAGGGGTAATAAAGAAGGGGGAGATGAACGGGTTCAGACGAAATTCAAAGTGGCGGTAGGTTTTGAGGAAGACAAAACGTGTAGAGGAAATGAAAGGATATGAGAGGTAGGACGTGACGTAAAGAATCTGAAAAGTCAGATGATGTGGCAGTTAAATTTATTTTGTTGTCTTTTGAGAAAAGCACGAGAAAAACACATCACCACTAACCTGTGGTACAGGAACCAGGTTCCTGACTTATTTTTTTTAAAAGTTCTTGCAGCTCTCTTTTGCAATTCCAAAGTTGTACCTTTAGCTTCTATAATTATCATGCGTGTCGACCTGAAACGGTATTGATGTGAGTTAGGCTAGGTTAGAAAACACTTTAGATGCCTTTTACTTGAGTGACTTTCATAGCCATGTGAGGAGAACTAGGTTCTCAGTTAGGTCTCATTAGCCCCAGTGCCATCCTATTTTTCTCAAAGTATTCCCTGCTCAGAGCTTCGGTGAAGATATATGCAATTTGATATTCAGTGCAGCAGAATCTCATGAAAATGAGTCCCTTTTAAACATTATCTCTGAGAAAATGGTGTCTGACATAAATGTGTTTGGTTCTCTTATGCTGAACCGGGTTCTTTCCCATGTTTAGCGCACTAGTGTTATCATATAGCAGTGGTACACAATTAATGTATACTCCAAAATCTTCCAGTTGTTTCTTGATCCACAGCAGCTGAGCACATCAAGATGCACCTGCAACATATTCTGCTTCAGCTGTTGAGAGGGCAACAAAAATTTGTTTCCTTGTACCCCATGAGATTATGCACGACCCAAGGAAATAAGCCATTCAAGAAGTGCTTTTCCTATCCACCAGATAACCTGCATCAGCATTAGCATAACCAACAAGGTTAAAATTATCACCTGAAGGATAGTAAAGAACCAGGTCCTGTGTGCCCTTAAGATATCTCAGAATTCTCTTGGCCGCCTTCAGATGGGATTCCTTGGGATTTGATTGAAACCTTTCACACAATCCCACACTGAATACAATGTCTGGTCTGCATGCAGTGAGATAGAGTAGAGATCTAATGATGCCCCAATACATTATTTGATTCACAGATGATCCATAATCATCCATGTCTAGCTTGGTAGCAACATCAATGGGAGTGTCGATCACCTTTGATGCTTCCATGTCAAACCTTTTCAACAGTTCTTTGATGTATTTCTGCTAGCTGATACAGGCCCCTTTAGTGAACTGCTTCACTTGAAGACCCAGGAAAAATTTCAGTTCCACCATCATACTCATTTCGAACTCACAGTCCATGACTTTGGCAAATTCTTCGCATAGTGAGTCTGTTGTAGACCCATATATGATGTCATCTACATAAACTTGATGAATAAGCAAGTTCCTTCCCCGTTTCTTTAAAAACAACGTATTTTCAATCTTTCTTTTGTTTTAAACTTCAATACTACACAATATTATAAGTTAATTATGCAGTACCCAATTTTCGAGTGCTGTCGAATAAGAAGAACATGGTTCTTCTTGGTGTACTACTTACTACTATTTGCAGAATAATAAAGCAGTAAAGTAAAGAGACATATATTTTACGTGGAAAACACCTGTCTCAAAAGGAGAAAAAATCACGACCTACTCCTTAGTAGGATTTGCTCAAACACTTCACTAAACGGACTTACAAAATAAACTTTTTTGTAATCCTAGGACTAACTCTAATCCTCTTTGTATCAACTAGTCTCTAGCTAATTTCTACAGACTTCAAGCTAACTCTAAGGATGATTTCACATGTTTTCCCTTAGCACATGCATCACATACTTTGTGCTCCTTGAATTTAGAATTTGGCAGACCACGAATCAGGTCCTTCTGTCAACTTATTTAGAAGTGAGAAGCTTGCATGCCCCAATCTTCTATGCCATAGTTCTGCATCATCATCGACTGCCTTCAAGCAGCTCACATCGCCAGCTTCCATAGATTTGAAGTCAGCAACATAGATGTTCTTGTGCCTTTTCGATACTAAAATCACTTCCCTAGTTGCCAGACTAGTAACTGTGCACACTTTAGACAAGAAATCTACTTTGTTTCCTTTATCACAGATTTGGGAGACACTCAAGAGACTGTACTTCAGTCCATCTACATAGTACACGTTCTCAATTGAGTGCGAAAGAGACTTTCCAACTCTTCCAACGCCGATGATGTATCCCTTTTTTCCATTGCCAAAGGATACATCCCCTCCTTGCAGGGCTTTCACTGAGAGAAAATCTGAGGTGTTCCCAGTCATGTGCTTTGAGCATCCACTGTCCATGATCTATTGTAGTCCGCTTCCTCTCATTGTTCCCTGCACATGTAGACTATGGATTAGATTTAGGAACCTAAACTAGTTTGGGTACCTTGTAATAAGGAAAAGGGTGGATACAAGATTTTCTAATCCATGCAGGCAAGATACGATTTTTGCAAGTGGCACTTGGTCTCCCTTCAGTAGTTGTTTTTTCAGCAAACACTTTGTTTTTCTGAACTGACTGAACCCTGGCCTGGCACTTTTCCTTGAAGTGCCCATTGTTCCCACAGTAGGTGCAAAGCCAGTTATCAAGATTGGTGATATACATGATGTGAGGGTTGTAAAGAATATTCTCCTTTTGGAACTCGATTCCCCGTCTGTTTCCACTATTATTGGAGTACATGGCAGTCACAACATCTAAGGACCAGGTCCATTTGAGACATTTCTCAAGATCAATTTTTACTTTCTCCAATTCAGCTTGAAGTTGCCTATTTCTCTCGAGTTTACCGCACAAACTAGTTTTTACATCATTCAGTTCCTTCTCTAGTTTGATGTGTGTCTCACTAGCTATTTCCTTCCCTTTCTCACTACTTACAGGACACTAAAATGTCATCCCTTTCTTGCTCAGTGGCACCAAATTTCTCGGCTAGAGTGTTCTTTTCTTTGCTAAATTTCTCTATGGTCTCCTTCAGGTCAACGACCACTACCATTAGGTCATCTCTCTCATTTTCTGCACTGCTTACTTTTCCAATCAGGACTTCCTTTTATTTTTCAAGATTATCTATGGTCTCTTTTAAATCAACTACACAGAATACTAGATCATCTCTAGATTTCTCAGCCTCTCCTAACTCTATAGTCAAGGAATCCTTATCATCAACCAAACTGTAGTATGCATCAATTAGAACATTTGCTAATGAAATTAATTTCTTAGAAGAGTAGGACTTCAGATTTCTCTGAACATCCCTGAAATTTACCTCATCGTTGTCATCTTCTTCATCATTGTCAGATTGGGCCATTAGTGCAAACAATGAATCATATTCTTTTGCTTCGTTTTCTACTGCCATCATGGAACTATTCTTGCATCAGGTTGCTCTTCTAATTCACTTAAGGAGTCTCCCCATGAAGCAAGAGCTTGCTTCACAACATTGTCAGCTGCATTTTTTCAGCTGAATCATTTGTCAAGAACCAAGTTCCTTTTTTGCAGTTTTGTCAGAGTTGTGTTTGTAGGGCTCCTGCTTTAGAAGTGGACAGTCCTTGATGAAGTGTCTTGGCTTTCCACACTTGTGACAAAGATCATAGTTCCTAGGCTTGCTTGAACTGCCTCTCCTTGGTATTCCACCATTTCTTCGAACCATCTTTTGAAATCTTTTAGTGGGACAGGCCATGTCACTATCTTCTTCTCTTGAGTCGTCATTTCAGCCTTGAGCACCAGGTTCTTTTCCTTTTTTGGTTCTCTTCTTTCACTGTCTTTCTTTCTTTTCATCTCATACGTCTTCATATTTCCAATCAGCTCGTCCATAGTTAGAGTCTGTAGATCTTTGGCTTCAGTGATAGCGTTTACCTTGCTCTCCCAAGGGCCAGGTAAGACACTAAGAACCTTTCATACCAACTTGTTTCTAGGGATTATTTATCCCAGTGAGTGAAGCTCATTTATGATAGATGTGAATCTAGTGTGCATTTCTTGTATAGACTCATCAACCTTCATCCTAAATAGCTCATACTCAGTGGTGAGCATGTCAATCTTGGACTGCTTGACCTGAGTAGTTCCTTATGTGCCGTTTGCAATGCTTCCCATATCTCCTTGGCAGATTGACAAGCTGAGATTCTATTGTACTCATCAGGTCCTATACCACATACCAAGATCTTCTTGGCACGAAAGTTCTTCTCTACAACTTTTCTGTCAATGTCACTGTATTCTTTTCTGGTTTTGGGCACCATCACACCAGGTTCTTCTCCAACCTTCTTCATGGGAACATGTGGACCATCACAAATGACGTCCCACAGCTCGGAGTCTTCCGCCATTATAAAGTCATGCATACCAGTCTTCCACCATCCGTAGTATTGACCGTTGAATCTCGGAGGTCAGTAGGTTGATTTTCCTTCTTCGAAGTTAGGTGGAGCAGCCATTTGAGATCCTTTCTAGGTGTTAACCTTTTAGAAAGAACCTGGCGGTGATACCAATTGATAGTTTATATGAGTCCACCACTGTGTAGAGACCTAGTCCTATGTCAGTTCCCTTAGTGCTAAAAGCTTAAAACAGTATGTAAATGAGATAGGATTTTACGTGGAAAAATCCCAACTCAAGGGGAAAAAAACTACGACCTACGCTGGTAGGATTTCAACTTCACTAACTTGTAGCTTCTCTATTACAAGCCACTTTGTAATGACTCTATTACAAAGAATTTACTAGCACTAACTTGTAATACACTTATCACAAGCCACTTTGTCACTCACTAGTTACAAAGACTTTACAACTTGTGACTAACTCTAGTCATAACACAAACACAGATGGTTTATGATTTGGGTTTCCTAAAATTGTGCTTCTAAGAAAGCAAGATAGGAGTTATAGTAGAGAACAAAATACAAGATTACAACTCAACTAAGGACTCTTCTAGACTCGTAGTGGAATTGGTCTGTAGTGGAGTTGTTTTTTTATTCTTGACACACTTGAGTCTTCAATGCAAGTTCAACTCTTCAATACTTTAGAGAATATTTAGTAAATGCTCAAGTGAATATCTTGTTTTGCCTTGCACCATCATATTACATCTTCAAGACATCCCAAGGATGATGTCTATTCATAGTTGGTACATACTTGCTCCAATAGGAAGTGACTGATGCACTGTTTCTGCACTGTAACGTGCATAGTTGCAGGCAGTCACTTTCTGTAGCTGCTTTACAACTGTAGAGTTGACATGTAATTTTTCTAGGGAGACTTTAAAGGAATCAGGTCCTACAACTGTTTCTTGTAAGTCCACAAAATACACTGTCCAGATTACTTCAAGTCTATTGCTGAGAGATTGTGCCAGGCATATCAGGTCCTTTATCTGGTTCTAAGCAGAAAGTTTGCCAGATCATCAAAATATAAGACTAAGAGATCTTACACCCATCAAAGACAATCACGTGGAGTTCGAAAAGGAACAAGAAATAAAGAACAAAAATAAAAAGAAAAAAATAAAGAAGGAGTCAAATTTTTGTGTGAAATAAGTTATAGTAAAAATAACAATAATACGATTTGGGCAAAAATAAATGAATAAAAGAGAAAAAAGAAAAAAAAATGAGAAAAAAGAAAAGGAGAAAAAAAAAGGAAAAAAAGGAAAGAAACATAGAAATAAAAAAGAATTGGATAAAAAAGAGAAAATTCCCCAAAAAAATTATTATGGGTAAGAAATGTAATTAGTTTGATGGGTAAAAAAATAAATAGGTAGGCAAGGATAAATAGTTTTATTTTTGTGGGTAATTGTGTCATCCTCCCCTATTTCTAGTGGTTAATGTGTTTGATATTAGTAGCTTTTCCTATGTAGCCCTCTCATATCGAAGGCTCTTTTATTTCCTAATTAGCTTGTATAAACAGTTCACTATAATCTATATCTATATATTTAATATAAAACAGTGAATGAGAGAGATTATGTGGAACTCTCTACATCGAGGATCTCTATTTCTCTTTTACATCAGTTTTTTACTCTTTTTTCATCTTTTAATTTATGAGATATTTTAAAAAGTCCAAAAGTCACCTAATTAATTCCCTACATAATTGCACCTTTTAAGACTGCTAAAACCCCAAACGTTACAACCGGAAACTTCTCAAAACTCATTCATCTTCTTTGTGTACTCTCTTCTCTATACCACCTTCAAATTTTCTTTCATTCTTCCCTCCAACAAATGCTCTTGATGTATTGCAGAGTAAATATTTTTGTCGCCGAAAGAGAAGTAGATAATCAGAGCTATGCTTTGTTTCAAATTTACTTTTGCTTGATTTTATTTTTCTTACTCGGTTTATTTTTCTTTTGGCCTATAGCCATTCAGTTTTTAGTCAATCTTTTACTTCAAACATACTAAAAATTTCATAATCTTTCTCCTGCAGATTCAAGAGAAAACTTTAAAATCCGATGATGATTTGGCTTTAGAAGGTAATATTTCTTCCGATGTTTTCATTTTTGTTATCTTTTAGAGTTTTAACTCTATATTCTTTCTTTTTCGCGTGGTCGGTACTGTCTTACCGTAAGCATAAAGTATAATGCCTTTTTAAAACCAAAATATTGATGTGTTGTAATTGCATTTGATATAAAAATTGTAAGAATAATTAGAAGTTGATAGAATGTATGAGTCCACCAAACTGTATAGAGACCTAGTCCTATATCAGTTTCCCCCAAAAATAGCTAATGAAAAAGTAAGTAAATGACACAGGAGATTTTACGTGGAAAAATATATGCTCAAGGGGATAAAAACCACGACCTACACTGGTATGATTTCAACTTCACTGGTTGAGCAATCTTTAGATTACAAAATATTGTAACCTAGTAATTAAACTCTTAATCTCTCACTAACTTGTATACACCTATTACAAGTCACTTTGCAATACACTTATTACAAAGACTTCAACTCATGACTAACTCTAGTCACGACACAAACTCTAAGGGTTTATGGTTTTTGAGGTTCGTAGTTAAAGCTTCTAAATAAGCAATTTAGGAAAAACATTGAAGAACAAATACAAAGATACAACTCAAGTAAGGACATACACAAGACTTGTTATGGAACTGGTTCATAGTAGTGTTGCACTTTGTTCGTGATAACTTGTGACTTCAATGCTCTATGATCAGATCTTCAATTCTTGAGTAATCTCACAAGTTTTCAAGTAATATTTTGTTGTAATGCATCTTGTTAATATGCTTTGGATGACATCACATGGGTGATGTAAACACTTGGTTGGTAAAAATCCCTTCCCAATGGGAAGTGACTGTTGCACTGTAGCATGTACAGTGCATGCAGTCACTTTCTAACTGTAGAGTTGACTTCATACTGCTGTCAGGGAAACTCCAAGGGATCAGATCCCTGAGTTGATTCTTTTCTGTCTGAAGTCATACAGCTCACATTAGCTTGAGTCCATTGATGGATAAATATACCAAGTGTGCATCACGCCCTTTATTTTGTTCTTGATAATAAGTTTGTTAGATCATCAAAACATAAATCTAAGATACTTTAAATCCATCAATTTCCCCCTTTTTGATGATGACAAACTTTTATAATTGACAAATATTTGCAGAGTATAATAAACCAGATAAAATACCAGGAACTCCACAAGTTCCCCCTGACTCTATTCTCCCCCCTTAATCAGATCTCCCTGCTTCAATTGTCTTCCTATTTTTGGCATCATTAAAAATACACAAGCAAGCAATCAGCATAAATAAGTCTAGCCTAGTTAACTCATGCTACTTGTGCACACAATATGATAGAAAAGAGAAGCAGAGAAAACATACATTTAACAGCAAAATAGAGTCTTCATAGATATTTATAAAACATAAGCCTTTGCCATTACAGCAAAGACAAGTTTGGACTGTTGAAAGCAGGAGCAGCCCAGGTGAAATCCATCCATATAAAAAAACAAAAACAACTACCACAAGTCATCAAAGCAAAAGATAGAACCTTCAGACTAGGCACTGGAAGATTTTCTTAGGGGACACTAGAGGAGGAAGGCTTGGGGGAGGCAACAAGAGTTTTAAGAACAAAATCCATTTTGAGCATTTGCGGACATTTTCTCTTCGAGTAGTTTCTCTCTCAGGTTCTCTATCTGTTGCCTGAGCTCAGCATTTTCTTTAGACAGACGAGCAAATTCTTCATTGGAGAAGTTAAAAGATCTTGGTGCTGCTACACCCTGACTAAGCTGAGTCTCAATAATGGCATTCCTTGCCTTAAGCTTCCTAATCTCCTATGTGGCACTATTCTGGGTGTTGATTATCTGAGAGACTGTCGAAGTGCTCCCCACTCCCCCAACTTTTTCAATACATTCACATTCTTCCAGTGTATTCTTTGAGAAGGTTTGTTTCCTGTTCCCCATCTAGGGATTCCCTAAGGGTACATCGAAAAACATGAAGACACGCGTGAAAAGAAAGGCATACGGAAGCCCATGGTTCTATCTTTGAAATCTGCCACTTTCTGCATATGTTCAATCATAATGGCAGGCGAGTTGATAGAACGGAACTCATCAAGTGCTTCCATTAGGTACAGGTCAGATCTGGAAGTAATGGACCTCATTTCATCACGAGGGAGCAGAACTTTGTTAACCAATTCGAAAGCAGTTGGTACATAGGAAGCAAAGCCTTCATGTATACCCGTTCCCCATGCTGAACAACTTTTTCCTTCACAATGGCGCGCCTAAAATTTGATCCACAAGAACCTCTCACAGATGAAAACCCTTCAGATGGGACGCTGAGAATATCTCCCAACACAGTAACATCCAACACCATATCCACTCCATTTACTAATACACAGATGTGGTCATCTTCAACAGTGAAGAGGTCGGCATAGAAGCTTTGGACCCCATCCTTATACACTTTGGGCACATCCACTTTAAAAAGATGGCCCCACTGTTGAAATTCCACCATCTCAAGAATTTGTCTCATTCCCGCCATTTCTGAAATTTCTAGGTCAAACGTGCGACCCCAAAGTACCTTCTGATGTCTCAACCTTTCTTGTCCTAGAGCACTTACACCTTTCACTTTCCTTGCACAACCGGATTCCTCAACAGTTTCAAACTTTCTTTTCCCAAACCTCCCAATGGACTTCCCCTTACCACTTGATTCTACCAGAATGTAATCATTAGTTACATATTTCTCCTCCACAACTTGCTTAGAATTGACACAACCTTTCATAGACTTTTTACTTGATTTTTCAACAACTTCCTTTGAAGAACTTTCAACAAATTGTTTCTTTTTCTTGGATCACTTAATTAAGGAACTTGGTTCCTCCTGAGCATCCTCATCTACTGCTACTACTGGAATATTTTTTTCACATACAATTTCCCCTTCTTTCATCAGCCTCTTCTTCTTCTTGTTACTCCTTCTGCTTTTATTTAGGACATACTCAAAAGCCTCCTTCTTTTGTAGCCTTATAGTAGTTCACTTAGAAGGGGGCTCAGGAGTGACCGCTGGCTTTCTGATCTTGAAGAGAGAACTCAGAATCACATCATCCTGATCATCCTCTACACTAGGTTTCTCAACTGGAGGGATAGACTCCAACGGCTCACTGTGACCTATTTCATGAGACTCAAGCAGGGTAGAAGGTCATTCATTCACCAGTCCCTCATCAGCAATGGCCATTATGTTTTCTGCTGCCTCTTTTTCCTGTTATTACATGGGAGCCATAGTGTCGAATACAGGAGAGCTTATGTACTGATCAATTTCTTCCTCAAAGACCCCTTTTTCTTGATGAGATACACACTCTTTTTCACCCTTGTTCTGGTCTATGAGAGTATCAAGCAACAGAGAAGAAACAACGTTGACTTTTGAGGCTTATGAGTCCTCAACGCTTAAGGAAGGAATAGGGTTATATGGAGTTGTGAGAGAGATGGGAGGTGAAAAAGAATCATGATTGGACATATTGGTGTCGGTATCGGCAGAAAAGGAGATTGTTGGTGGTGGTTCTAGAGTGGTAGAAGAGTCGAGGATGTTGTCCTCCACAGTGGGTAGGGGAGCTTGCTCTTCTGCCATAGTGGAGAGTTAGGTTGAAGATTCTGGGAAAATAGAGAAAGAACGAAGGATGGTCGCTCAAGTCTAGAGAGTGAAAGGGTTTTATGGATGGAATAGATAATTATGATGGAAGAGAGAAATGGGTTCTGAAATGGTGGTAGGTTTTTGGGAAGGTGCGCCATTGCAGAAGACGTGAAGAGATTTGAAAGAAGGCACGTGATATACAGGGTCTGAAAAGGTGGATGACGTGGCAGTTAAATTTGTTTCCTTTGAGATATGCATGAGAAAAACACTAGACTACTAACTTGTGGTCCAAGAACCAGGTTCCTGAACATTCTTTCAAAAAGATTTTCAACTCTCTTTTACAGCTCATGCATTATTCCTTCAGCTTCTATAATCATCATGTGTGTCTACCTGCAAAGGTATAGAGGTGAGTTGGGCTTGGCCAGAAAACACTTTAGTTAGATTTACCTGAACATGACTTTCATAGCCATAGGATGAGAGCCAGGTCCTCAATTAGGTTTAATTAACCCCAATGGCATCCTATTTCTCTCAAAGTGTTCCCTGCTTAAAGCTTTGGTGAAGATGTCTACAATTTGGTCTTTTGTGCTACAAAACTTCATGCAGATAAGCCCTTTTTCCACATTGTCTTTGAGAAATGATGTCTCACATCAATGTGCTTGGTTCTCTTGTATTGGACCGGGTTCTTTACCATGTTGAGTGCACTGGTGTTGTCACATAGAAGAGGTACACAATCAATGTACACTCCAAAATCCTCCAATTGTTGTTTGATCCACAGTATCTAAGCACAACAGGAGGCTGCAACAACATATTCTGCTTCAGCTGTTGAGAGGGCTACTGAAGTTTGCTTCCTTATACCCCAGGAGATTAGACATGATCCTAGGAAATGATCCATTCTAGATGTGCTCTTTCTGTCCACCAAATAACCTGCATAGTTAGCATCAGCATAACTAACAACATTAAAATTTTCACATAAAGGGTAATACAGAACCAGGTCCTGTGTTCCCTTAAGATATCTCATGATCCTTTTAGCAGCCTTTAGGTGAGATTCCTTTGGATTTGATTGAAACCTTGCACATAAACCCACACTGAACACAATATATGTCCTGCTGGTAGTGAGGTGGAGTAGAGATCCAATAATGCCTCGATACATTGTCTGATTTACAGGAGATCAAGATTCGTCCATGTCCAGCTTAGTGACAATGTCAATGGAGGTGTCAATCACCTTTGATGCTTCCGTATTAAACCTCTTCAAAAGCTCCTTGATGTATTTCTGCTGACTAATACATGTTCCCTTCGTGGATTGCTTCATTTGAAGATCCAAGAAATAATTCAGCTCGCCCATCATGCTCATTTCAAACTCACTTCCCATGTGTTTTGCAAATTCTTCACACAGTGAGTCAGCTGTTGCCCCAAAGATGATATCATCCACATATACTTGAACGATGAGCATGTTTCCTTACTCGTTTCTTCAAGAACATAGTGTTATCAATTTTTTCTCTTGTAAATCCATTTTCTAAGAGGAACTTAGATAACCTTTCATACCAAGCCCGAGGAGCCTGCTTCAACCCATACAGTGCCTTATCCAATTTGAACACATACTCAGGATGTTCATGACATTCAAAACCTGGAGGTTGCTTAACATAAACTTCTTCCTTGAGAAAATCATACAGAAATGTACTTTTTACATCCATTTGGAACAGAGTGAATTCCATATGAGATGCAAAGGAAATAAGAATTCTAATGGTTGTTTGTTGTTTATGTTACCTTTCAAAAGCAAAATAGTTTTTGCTCACTATGGAGTAATTTTGTATTTACTACCTATATATGATATTTAAAATGTAATAAATTATAGGGAAAAAAGCTTTTTGTATAAAAGTTAATCAATTATAAGATTTATGAATCAATTATTGGTACTTTTGTCTTTCTATTCCTTCTTTAACAAATTATTAATTTTCCTAGCCGATCACGCGACCAGTTTCATCACTTTTTCTTTCACGTATTTGTTAAATTAAGACAAAAGGAAGGTGAATTTGTGTATGAAATACTCATGAAAACTATCTAATTCCAGATTGGGAGTGTGCCTGACGACAGTGAGAAATTATATATAAAGGATGTGAAGGAGAAAAATGTCTCAGTATGACGAAACAATGACTTCAGAAAAAAGAATTATTTTATGGGATTAGTCTTTAACTCTATGTATACATGTTTAATAATCCTATATGATTATAGTCTAGGGCCGAAAAACCTGTCTATGTAATTTTTTGTCAAATTTTTAAAAACCTTTTTTTTTTTAATTTATAAAATACGGTACATTAATTTTTCGTCCAAAAGACTTCCACAAAATTACGATACTTATTTGAGGTTTCCCGTACATGTTTATTAACTGTTCATGTTCTTCTTTTTAAGTACTTTGGTTGTTTTCTGCCTTATTGTTTGGTTATTCTCCCCTTCCTCTATAATTGAGTATTTGTTAAATATAGAATTAATATGTATATATATAAGTTTTCATATTTTTAGTATGTTTTGCATTAATTGATACAATGTAAATATTTTTGAATCTTTTCCCTTCGTAGAATGGGTAAATCTGTCAATATAAAATGAAACAAGCACTCGGGTGAAGGTTGATAATTGGTTGTTGTCAACTTCAAGAAGTAAATTGTTTAGTGTTGCTGTTGATAAGGAATTGCTTTGTTTTTATTTTTATCCCTTTGCATGGTTTGATATTTATTTTGACAAGATTTGCATATTAAAAAAAGAGTTGTTTGTAAATTTCATTAGGTTATCGATCACCGCATGAAGCACGGGAAATTTACTAGTTAGTAATAAGAGAGAGGTTGGAGGAGAAAGGAAGATGGTGTCGTTGAAGCTACAGAAGAGGCTTGCGCCCAGCGTCCTCAAGTGCGGGAGGGGAAAGGTCTGGCTTCCAACAGCTAGAGTCAAAGAGACGACAGAGAGAATAGATGAACATTCGTTCACTTGCTGACTGTACCAGTCAACTTCTCACAACTTTAAAGTGGCTGCAACTTTCCTCTGCACACACGCAATAGTGTGAACAGTGCAACAGTCACTTTATGGGGAATGCCTTGTACCAGATATTTGCTTGCATCATCCAAGTGACATCACGTGGATATTATTAACATGAAGCAATGAAGAAAACACCCAATTGCACATCCGAGAATTAATCAAGTTTCCTCTCAAGTGTGTTGCCATCTTGCAAGTGACTTTCAGGCTTCAAAAATAAAGAACAACATAACGAAGGATCACTTTCTAGAATTGTGTTATTATATGTCTTTAGTTGTGTTGCACCTTTGTTAGACTGATTTATTTGTAATTCCTACATAGCTGAGCTACAAGCATTGTGTTGGAAACCATTTGTAAAAACATAAACCTTGTGTTTGTGTCTTGGCTAGAGTTAGTCGAGTTGTGAGCTTTGTAATATAGCTATTACAAAGAGGCTTGTATTAGAGTTATTACAAGTGAGTGCGGGATTAAGAGTTTAATTCCTAGGTTACAGTAGGTTGTAATCTATAGTTGCTCGGATAGTGAAGTTGAAATTCTACGAGTGTACGTCGTGGTTTTCAATCCCGTGAGCTGAGAGTTTTCCATGTAAAACTCTGTTGTGTCATTTACTTATCTTTTATTATGTGTATTATGTGGGAGCTAATAGAGAACCAGGCTCTCTATACAATTTGGTCGACCCTATGTTTCTATAAATTGATATCAAAACAGGTTCTTTCTATCAGGCTAACACCTAGAAAGGAACCAAATGGCGGCTCCACCAAACTTTGAAGAAGGTCAATCAACCTACAGACCACCAAGATTCAATGGACATTACTATGGATGGTAGAAGACAAGGATGCATGATGTTCTACGATAGACCCTTCATCCCTATGAAGACCATTGGCGAACAACCTGGGACAGTTCCCAAGACAAGGAAGGAGTACAACGATACTGATCGCAAAGTTATAGAGAAGAACTTCCAAGCCAAAAAAATCCTTAGTTGTGGTATTGGACCAGACGAATACGATAGGATCTCTGCCTGTCAATCAGCCAAGGAGATCTGAGAAGCTCTCCAAATGGCACACGAAGGATTCATGCAGTCGAAGATTGACATGTTCACCACTGAGTGTGAACTCTTCAGTATGAAGGACAATGAATCCATTCAGGACATGCACACTTGATTCACCTCTATCATCAACGAGCTCCACTCTCTAAGAGACATCATTCCAAGGAACAAACTTGTCAAGAAAATACTCAGTGTATTACCTAGTTCCCAGAAAAGCAAAGTAAATGTTATCATGGAGGCAAATGATTTGCAAAAGTTGACCATTGATGAACTCATTGGAAATCTGAAGACCAATGAAATGAAGAAGAACAAGGATCATGAAAGAAGAGAGCCCAAAAAGGAGAAGAACCTGGTCCTCAAGGCAAACAATAAATTGTGGCCCATTGTTGCATGCTATCTCTTTTGGTATTCCGAACCTGCAAATTATATTTTCCCACAAGAAGTCAACCTCTTCGCGTTCTCCGATCTTCTGATAAGGACATGCTTCTACCGACTTAGAAAAATAGTCAGTCAAAATAAGAAATCTTACCTTTTCTGGAGCCGGTGGTACTGGTCCGACGATATCAATCCCCCATTCCATGAATGGCCACGCCGACAAAACCGAATGTAAGGGTTCTGCCTGTTGAGGCACCAGTGGTGCATATCATTGACACTTATCACATTTTTGTATGAAGTCTTTGGTGTCTTGCTCCATGCGGCGCCAATAATATCCTGCCCTTACCAACTTCAGCACTAAGGAATCTGTGCCCAAGTGGTTGTCGCATATCCCTTCGTGAACATTTCTTATGACATAGTTAGCTTCGGATTCCCCTAAGCATCGGGCCAGCGGGCCTTGAAAAATTTTTCTATACAATTGGCCTCCCTTGAAGCTATATCACACTTCATTAGCGTGCATTGCCCGGGATATTTTGTGGTCTTCAGATAGCTTCCCATGTTTGAGATAATAGATAAATTCATTCCTCCAATCCCAGACCAGATTAGTTGAATTTAACTCGTAGTAACCATCTATATCCAGGACTAAGTTCATCAGTTGTACTTCCATCCTGGACTCAGATCCCTTTATTTCTGTTAATTATCCTAGGTTTACCAATGCGTCTGCTTTTGCATTTTGTTCCCTTGGGATATGAGTAATTGACCACTCCTAGAATCGCGCCAACAGAGCCAGAACCTTTACCAAGTATTGTTGCATGCACTCCTTTTTGGTCTCGAAGATCCTGTAGACCTGATTTACCACCAGTTGTGAGTCTCATTTGATTTCGATGACCTTGGGTCAAGTCCCAGGGCCAATTTGAGCCCTGCAATCACTTCATACTCTGCTTCATTGTTAGTTAAATGGACCGTCCTGATGGTTTGCCTTAGGGTTTCCCCCCAAGACATGGTTAAGACTATACCGAGCCCGGACCCTTTTACGTTGGAAGATCCATCTGTAAATAAGTTCCAAACCCCTGATGCCTCTTCCGACAGCATTAGTGCTTCCTTGGTTTCCAGAGGCAATAATCCCAAACTGAAATCGTCCATAAAGTCAACCAAGACTTGCGACTTAATTGCAGTCCTTGATTTATACTCTATGTCTAATTCACTCATTTTGACGGCCCATTTGGCTAATCTACCGAGAGCTCGGGTTTATGTAGGATAGACACCACGGCTATCGGGTGACATTGGAAGTAGGGCCTCAACTTCCGAGTGGCGATAACGAGAGCTAAGACTAGTTTTCCAAATGTGGGTAACGAGTTTCTGCTTCCGTTAAACTTTTACTAACACAATAAATGGGAGATTGCGTACCTTCATTCTCTTGGACTAAAACCGCACTTACCGCAACTTCCGAGAGCGCAAGATAAACCAACAACATTTCACCTTCTTTTGGTTTTGAAAGCAAAAGAGGGCTTGAGAAGTACTTTTTTGAATCCCTCAAAGCCTGCTGGCACTCCGGGGTTCATTCAAAATTATATTTCTTTTTGAGTAGTGCAAAGTAACGATGACACTTTTCTGATGACCGAGAAATGAACTTGCTCAAAGCTGCCAATCTCCCCGTAAGCCTTTTGACTTCCTTCACATTGGATAGTTGGTCCGAGATATCTTTTATGGCCTTGATCTTATCGGGGTTTACCTCACTTCCCCTTTGTGATACCAGAAATCCCAGAAATTTACCAGAGCTAACCCAGAACACGCATTTCTCGGGATTAAGTTTCATATTATGCTTCCTTAGGATGTCGAAAATTTCTTGCAGATGTTTAAGAAGATCACATGAATTTAAAGACTTAACAAGCATATCGTCTATATAAACTTCCATAGCTTTTACTATTTGATTTTCAAATGTCTTATTCACGAGTCGTTGATACGTTGCTCTGACGTTTTTCAACTCGAATGGCATCACATTGTAACAATATATACCAAATTCGTTATAAACGAAGTCTTTTCCTGATCCTCCGAGTTCATCTTAATTTGGTTGTACCCCGAGTACGCATCGAGGAAACTTATTAACTCGTGCCCGGTCGTAGAATCAATCATTTGATAGATGTTTGGTAGTGGGAACAAGTCTTTCAGGAATGCCTTGTTACGATCTTTATAATCTACACACATGCGAAACATATTGTTTTTCTTAGGAACTACTACTACATTAGCTCTCCAGTTTGAATATTTTACCTCTCGGATCAAACCGGTATTAAGTAAACGGGTTACCTCTTCTTTGACGAATTTATTCATGGCTTCGACAATCGGGCGCTTCTTTTGTCTTACCGGAGGTATGTTGGGATCCAAGCTTAACTTGTATACGGCTATATCTGTCAGGATTCCTGTCATATCTTCATGCGAACATGCAAAATAATCGGTATTAGATTTAAGGAATCTAAGAAAGTCGGACCTAGATCCTGGGTGAAGTCTTTTTCCCAAGTGGAATTTCCTTTCTAGGAATTCTTCCAGCAACGCCACTTGCTCTAGCTCTTCCGCTGTGGACTTTATTTCATCGGTCTCTCTTGAAACTTAAAAATATCTCGACACTTGATAATATTTTGATGCCTGGCTAACTTCATCTAGTTCAAGAGTAGGTGTCAGTCCCTGTAATTGCTATGACACGTGTTCCTTTCATTTGCTACTGGAGATCGAAATTGCATTCATCTCCCTTGCCGCCGGTTGGTCACCCCTTATCTTCTTAATTCCCTTGGGCGTTGGAAACTTCAGCAATTAATGATATGTTGATGGTACAACTTTCAACTCGTGCAACCATGGCCTTCCAGGAATGATATTGTATCTCATATCACCATTTACCACTTCGAAAAGAGTTGTTTTCATTACTCCTTCAGCTTTCGTTAGTAATAAAATTTCTCCCCAAGTTGTCACACTTGCGAGGTTGTGTCTGGCGAGGAGCTTTGTGGCTAGAATAATACTTCTAGTGAGTTTATAAGCTTGGTCCAATACTCTCCATTGTATGATATTAGCCGAACTCCCTGGATCTACTTGAACATGTTTAATCTTAAAATCTAGCACATTTAAAGAAACTACCAATGCGTCGTTATGTGGTTCAACAATCTGTCTGTGTCCTCCTTTGTAAAAGTGATATTGTCGTCCCAAAGCCTTTTGCTATGCGTTATTTATACTTTCGTCTTCTTTGCTGCTAAAAAGGTGACCTTGTTAATCTCGTTCTCTCCGAAGATAACGACCATAATTGTTCTTACCTGAGTCACTCAAAAATTCTTTGGGGTGACCATTTATCAATAATGTTGCCACTTCTTCCCAGAGGTGTCGACAGTCCCCTGTCCGGTGGTCATTCGTCCCGTTCTATTTACACCACAAGTTGGGATCCCTCAGGCTGGAATCAGATCCCATCGGTTTTTCTAGCCGTTCTTATTAGATGTTTCTCATGGTTGACACCATCTCCACTATACTAACGTTAAAGTTGTATTTCGATAACTTGGGTAAGAAGGATCCCCCAATCTTGACACTTATTTATCCCACAGTGATCGATTCTTCCGATCGCGATTAGTCTTCCTATCAACAGCGAATCTGTCCGCTGTCCGGAAACCACTACTACGACCTTCAGTCCGTTCGTAGGGCATAAATCGGCCCCTCAAAGCCCGTCTTTTCGCGTCATAATCATCCTTTGATTTTTCTTTGTTCTTTTCTCGTCCTTTGATAGATGATGGAAAACCAACCTGATCATCTTCGATCCTTATTTTGATTTGTACTGGTTGTGGACATCCACCCTGGTCGTTTCTTGAAACTCGAGTAGGCTTTGCTTCAATTTTCGGGAAGCATTCGAACTCCTCAAATTCAATCTCTTGGTGAATGCTTCAACCAACCATTCATCCGGGACAGCCGGGATCAGCATTCTCTCCTTCTGGAATCAGGTGACGAACTCTCGTAGCAGCTCAGACTCTCTTGCACAATCCTAAACATGTCTGCCTTTCGGGACTGTACTTTTCTAGCGCTGTCATGAGCCTTGATGAAAGAATCCGCGAGCATTTCAAAGGAGTCTATGGAATGCTCGGGTAACAGCGAATACCACTCCAAGGCTCCCCTCGTGAGTGTTTCTCCAAATTTCTTCAGCAGCACATATCCAATTTCGTGATGAGCTAAATCATTTCCCTTTATCGCTGTTGTGTAGGTAGTAATATTCCCGGGGGTTTAAAGTTCCGCCATACTTTGGCTCTTCAGGAATTTTGAACTGCAACGTGATTAACTCTGGTGCCACACTTGGGTTGTACGACAATTGATTATACTTTTTCGAGTCCGGAGCTTTCAACATTAGTTCCGTGCCCGGGATTGGTCCATGCGGGTGTTCACTTCCCTCATGAACCGTAAAAGTTCATTCCTGAAAGGACCATTCTCGTTCTTGAGGCCGGATCCATTCCCCCTGCCCCATCAGAGCCAATTTCACCCTTGAGATTGTTGTTGTCGACCCTTAGTGTTGTTTGATTCATGGGAACCCCGGGAGGAATCAGATCTCGTCTATTAGCATATTTGAAGCTCCCGATAGCACCCGCTTCAACTCCGTCGTAACTTTATCATATCACATGAGGTGTCCTAGAATGAGCGCATGTTGCTTTTACAAGACCCTTACTGCTTCAACAACATGTTCCTCATCAGCGTCATCGGGAGTGGTCTCCCGAACATGTTGAGGATATTGCATGTCATGCACCGGTGTAGCGACATTCCCATCATTATGGGTGTCACTGATTGAGTCCTTGAAATGAGGCTGATCCCCTCGAATCTCACGGTTTTACATGTCGTTAACGGTGTTATCTACCATTTCTTATGATCTTTTCTAAGAAAAATAATCAAAACACGTTAGTAAAAAAGCAAGGATCAATTTAATTACATGGTTGTCTAGGCCCCACGGTGGGTGCCAAGTTATTTATCCGTAAAACGGTACAATTGAATTTATATGTGGTGTCTAGACAAGTGAATTAATTTCATCCTAAAATAATATAATAATCGATGAATTATGCAATACTTAGTCTTAGGATATATATGAAATAGCATAAGCAACAATTCTGGGAACATGGTTTCCGTACGCAACAATAACGAAATCAAAAAGTAGGAAGATAAGATTGCATTGAGCTTTTATATAGCGTAAGTTTGCCAGAAAAATCGTGTCCTTTACAATGACAACTGAGCTGATTATTTATAGGTGTGAAGGAGGTCTAGGATCGTGCCCTTCTTTAATGCCAATTGTGAGGGCCATTGATAAAGACGTATTGGTGAACATAAATGCCAAATTTTCTTTA
>MDKI01196403.1:0-47058 GCA_005239505.1 Nicotiana paniculata | reverse complement strand
ATAAAGTAATCCTCTCTATGCACTGCCGAGGATCGAACGGCCCGAACCATAAGTGCATCTTTCAAATCCGCCATGGCATACGGCCCGTTCCCATAAGAGTGGGGGAAATCATACTCCGCTCGCGGAATGTAAATTGTGAAGCAGTCGCATGCACACACAATATTCCTTTTTAAATTACTTTTCAGTAAACAATTCCTTACAAATTTTCTAAAATTTCATGGTCTCAGGGAAATAAGCCGCATGTAACATTTACTTTATTAATCATATAGTTCATTTCAAGTAAAACGCAAGGCATGATGTGGACCTGACTACCCGGACATAATAATAATAGCCGCTACGTACGGACACTCGTCACTTTGTACGTACGTAGCCCCCACAATTTTCACACATAGCATTTCACGCAAGGCATGATGTGGTCCTCTGGTGATGGAACCGGAATAGCTCTAGGACACCCTCGCCCTCTTACTCGGGCCGGTGCCCTCCCCCGGCCTCTACCGGACAACGGGGGTAGCGGCCCTTCCCGGATCTGGAACATCAGATGCACGCGCCCTCATCATCTGTGAGAGAATAGAAGAATGAGGTTTAATAAACCATCGACTGCACGATAGAATAAGAACAAAGGGAGGTTTCCTAGCACCCTATATCCTCCTGAAGATAAATATAGACGTCTCTGTACCGATCCGCAAGACTCTAATGGGTTTGCCCGTGACTTGTGAGACTTACATGAACCTAGTGCTCTGATACCATATGTTCACGACCCAAAATCCTAACTTAGGTCATGATGGCGCCCAACGGCAGGGTCAGGCAAGTAAACACTCAATTTGCTAAGGGTTCTTTCTTATTAGATTAAACATTTCAACATATACTCAGTTCTTAAAACTTAAAACATAAATCGACAAGGATAATTAGCCAGTTTTTAATCAAAAGCGGTCATGAAGAGGCGTGACCCAATGTATATACAGACCCATAATCCATAATAAATATCACGTGTGTTCCAGGAACTAGTGTCAAGTCCTACGGGCATACTAACAGAATATACAAAAGATATTATATACAGTCCCACTGTCTGAAAGAAATAGACGGTAAATAAGCAAAATAAAACCCCATGGTGCTGCCGGAGATCGCCAGGAGAAAGCAGCTCACCGTGAAGTCAGGTCCGTCTATAATCAGAATCAAGCTCAGGTCTGACAACCATATGCACCAGCCTGAGAACCTGTACAATTAAGTACATAAGCATAGCATGAGTACATAAATATATATGTACCCAGTGAGTATCCCGCCTAACCTGGAAGAAGTAGTGACGAGAGGTCGACATGACACTCACTAAGGTCCAATAATATAATTTAACAGAATAAGATGAAAATTGTAGGCATGTAAAGGCAGTGAAGCAGCAAATATATATAAGGCACTGAAATCCAAGGAAAGTACTAGAAATAAATAGACAATTACTACTTCACCTTCCCCCAAATATCTGTCAAAATCAGTGTCCAAGAATTTAGTAACAAATAAATCAGGTGCATACAGGATAAGGACAACCGGCCGGAGTCATAAGATAGTCGTGTCCGTGCACTGCCGAGGGTCGAACGACCCAAACCATAAGTGCACCTTTACATAAATTACTCACATCTATGAACTTCCGAGGATCGAACGGCCCGAACCAAAAGTGCATCTTTTCCATAAAGTAATCCTCTCTATGCACTGCCGAGGATCGAACGGCCTGAACCATAAGTGCATCTTTCAAATCCGCCATGGCATACGGCCCGTTCCCATAAGAGTGGGGGAAATCATACTCCGCTCGCAGAATGTAAATTGTGAAGCAGTCGCATGCACACACAATATTCCTTTTTAAATTACTTTTCAGTAAACAATTCCTTACAAATTTTCTAAAATTTCATGGTCTCAGGGAAATAAGCCGCATGTAACATTTACTTTATTAATCATATAGTTCATTTCAAGTAAAACGCAAGGCATGATGTGGACCTGACTACCCGGACATAATAATAATAGCCGCTACGTACGGACACTCGTCACTTTGTACGTACGTAGCCCCCACAATTTTCACACATAGCATTTAAAACACCTACGGGGACACTTACGAGGTTAGAAAGGAGACTCACCTCGCGTCGCACCTACTCCCAGGTCAAGAATGCGCCCGAAACTCCGAACTCGACATCCACGGACTCCGCCAGCACCATGGGGTTTTCTTTTGCTTATTTCCCGTCTATTATTTTTTAGACAGTGGGACTGTATATTATATCTTTTGTATATTCTGTTAGTATGCCCATAGGACTTGTGACACTAGTTCCTGGCACACATGTGAAGTTATTATGGATTACGGGTCTGTATATATATTGGCTCACGCCTCCTCATGACCACTTTTGATTAAAAACTGGCTAATTATCCTTGTCGATTTATGTTTTAAGTTTTAAGAACTGAGTATATGTTGAAATGTTTAATATAATAAGAAAAAACCCTTAGCAAACTGAGTGTTGGCTTGCCTGACCCTGCCGTTGGGTGCCATCACGACCTAAGTTAGGATTTTGGGTCGTGATACTACCCCGGTCCTTCAGGATGCTTTGGTCCCTTTAGTGGGCTTGATGGAGAGTGTGGCCCAGACGGGCACATTCCCTGTTGCAGCAGTCGTATCTCAGGCTGGAGGCGGGGTTCAAACTCCTGCCACCCACACTCCAGTCCAGACTACTCCTCAGATTCAGACCCCAATAGCCAATCCCGATGGGGTAATTCACCCAGTTGCAGCAGTGCCGCCCGTTAATGGGGCATCTATGTCTACCGATTCCTTATAGAGATTGGACAGGTTCATTAAGTTATTTCGTGTTCACTTCAGTGGTGCAACTTCAGAGGACCCTCAGGAATATCTGGATAGTTGTCATGAGGTGTTGCGAAATATGGGTATTTTGGAGACCAATGGGGTCGATTTTGCTGCTTTTCAGATGACTGGTTCTGCCAAGAAATGGTGGAGGGATTTTCTGTTAACTAGACCAGTTGGATCACCTGCTCTGAATTGGGATCAGTTCCCTCATCTATTTTTGGAGAATTTCTTGCCTATTACTACCCGAGAGGATAAGCGTCGTCAGTTTGAGAATCTTCAGTAGGGCAGCATGACAGTGACCCAATATGAGACTCGTTTCATGGATTTGGCTAGACATGCCATTATTTTATTTCCCACAGAGAGGGAGAGGGTCAAACGGTTTATTGATAGCCTTGCTCAGCCCATCAGGTAGCATATGGCCAAGGAGACAGGGACCAAGATTTATCTTCAGGATGCTGCTAATATAGATAGGAGGGTTGAGTCAGTTCTTGGGATGGGAGGTCAGGGGTCAAATAAAAGACCTCGCCATTCCGGTAGATTCACCGGTGCCTCGTCTGGGGCGGAGATACTCAGAGTAGAGGCCATTCTTCCAGGCCATTTAATTTAGCACTTCAAACGTCCCATGGTGCTTCAGGAGGTCGTCGCTCTTACTCGCCTCATCCTGATCAGACAGCCCCGATCAGAGCACCTCCTCTTCAGAGTTATTATCGTGGTTAGCCGGTTCGTCAGGGTTAGCCTCAGTATCAGGATGGTTGTTATGAGTGTGGTGAGTATGGGCACATTCAGAGGTCTTGTCCAAAATTCATGGGTAATCAGCCTCAGTACCAGAATTCTCGTGCCATAGTTCCGGCACCAGCTGCAGCACCACCGGCCCAGCCAGCCAAGGGTAGGGGTCAGGTAGTCAGAGGTAGAGGTCAGAATGTTAGAGGTGGAGGTCAACATGCTAGAAGTGGAGGCCAACCTGCTAGAGGTGGTGGCCAGACTGTTAGAGGTGGAGGACCACATGTCAGGGGTCCTCCTGGTGATGCAGTTCAGGGTGGTGGGGCCCAGCCCCGACTATATGCATTTCCAGCCAGGCCCAAGGTAGAGTCCTCTGACGTTGTTATTACAGGTATCATCTCAGTTTGTGATAGAGCTTGCTTCAGTTTTCTTTGATCTGGGGTCTACTTACTCGTATGTTTCATCCTATTTTGCCTCGTATTTGAATGTGAACCATAATTCCTTGAGTGTTCCTGTTTCTCTTTCTACACCGGTGGGGGATGCTATTGTGGTAGATCGAGTATACCATTCGTGCGTGGTAGTCATATAAAGTCTTAAAACTATTATGGGATCTTTTACTTCTAGACATGGTTGATTTTGATGTTATATTGGGCATGGATTGGTTGTCGCCCTATTATGCCATATTATACTATCACGCCAAGATAGTTACCTTATCATTGTTGGGTTTGCCTCGATTAGAATGAAAAGGGACCCCTGGTCATTCTCCCGGCCGGGTAATTTCATACGCCAAGGCTCGCCGCATGGTGGAGAAAGTGTGTTTGGCTTACATGGCCCATATTTGTGATTCTGATGTTGAGGTTTCTTATATAGAGTCAGTTCCTATCATGCGTGAGTTTCCTGAGGTATTCCTTGCAGACCCGCCGGGTATGCCACCCGATAGGGATATTGATTTCTGTATTGATGTGGCTCCGGGCACTCAGCCCATTTCCATTCCTCCATATCGGATGGCCCCACCAGAATTGAAAGAACTAAAAGAATAGTTGCAAGACTTGCTAGATAATGGTTTCTTAAGACCTAGTGTCTCGCCTTGGGGTGCACCGGTTTTATTTGTAAAGAAGAAAGATGTGTCGATAAGGATGTGTATATAACGCCAGCTAAATAAATTTACTATCAAGAATAAATATCCGTTGCCGAGAATTGATGACCTATTTGATCAGCTTTAGGGTGCTAGGGTATTTTAAAAAATTGATTTGAGGTTAGTCTATCATCAGCTGAAGATTAGGGCATTATGTATTTTTGGTTGTCTTTTGGGATGACTAATTCTCCAGCAGCCTTTATGGACTTAATAAATCGGGTTTTGAAGCCCCATCTGGACTCTTTTGTGATCGTGTTCATTGATGACATTCTTATATACTCCCGCAGTCGGGAAGAGCATGAGCAGTATCTCCGTATAGCACTCCAGACTTTGAGAGATAATCAGTTGTATAACAAGTTTTCAAAATGTGAGTTCTTGTTAGATTCAGTATCCTTTTTGGGTCATATTGTATCAGCGGAGGGTATTCAGGTTGATCCTAAGAAGATAGAGGCAGTCAAGAACTGGCCTAGACCTACTACAGCTACGGAGATTAGGAGTTTCTTAGGTTTGGCGGGTTACTACCGTCATTTTGTGGAGGGGTTCTCGTCCATAGCATCCCCAATGAATAAATTGACTCAGAAAGGTGCCCCATTTAAATGGTCAGATGAGTGCGAAGCGAGCTTTTAGAAGCTCAAGACAGCCTTGACCTCAGCACCGGTGTTGGTATTACCATCAGATTCAGGTTCTTTCACGGTGTATTGTGATGCCTCTCGAGTTGGCCTTGGAGCAGTATCATACAGGATGGCAGGGTGATTGTGTATTCATCTTGTCAGTTGAAAGTCCATGAGAATAATTACCATGTTCATGACTTAGAGCTGGCAACCATTGTTCATGCTTTAAAAATGTGGAGGGATTATCTTTATGGCGTGCCGTGTGAAATTTTTACTGACCATCGCAGCCTCCATTACTTATTCAAGAAGAAAGATCTAAATTTGAGGCAGCGGAGATGGTTAGAGTTGCTAAAAGATTATGATGTCACCATATTGTATCACCCAGAGAAGGCCAAATGGTTGCCGATGCATTGAGTAGAAAGGCGGTGAGTATGGGCAGCTTTGCGTATATTCTAGTTGGTGAGAGACCGTTGGCTTCAGACATTCAGACGTTGGCAAATCATGAAGTTGGATCTTTCGCCCAGCAATGTTGTAGCTTGTACGATCGCTCGGTCTTCTCTAATTGACCGTATCCGGGAGCGGCAGGATGATGACCCACATTTGGCAGTCCTTAGGGACACAGTTCGGCACGGTGATTCCAAGCAGGTTACAGTTGGAGATGATGGTGTTTTAAGGATGCAGGGTCGTTTATGTGTGCCTAATGTTGATGGCCTTCGTGAGTTGATCCTTGAGGAGGCTCACATTTCTAAGTATTTGATTCACCCAGGTGTAGCTAAAATGTACCAAGATTTGAGGCAACATTATTGGTTGAGAAGAATGAAGAAGGACATCATTGCGTATGTGGCTTGTTGCTTAAATTGTCAGCAGGTAAAGTATGAGCATTAGAGACCTGGTGGTTTACTTCAGCAGATAGAGATTCTTGAGTGGGAGTGGGAGCGTATCACTATAGAATTCGTTGTTGGGCTCCCACGGACTTAGAGGAAATTTGACGCAGTTTGGGTTATTGTAGGTAGGCTGACTAAATCAGCATATTTGATTCCTGTGGCAAGTACTTACACTTCAGAGCGGTTGGCTGAGTTATATATTGGGGAGATAGTTCGCCTTCATGGTGTGCCCGTATCTATCACTTCTGATCGGGGTACATAATTTACTTCGCACTTTTGGAGGGCAGTTCAGCGTGAGTTGGGTACCCGAGTAGAGTTGAGTATAACATTTAACCCTCAGACTAACGAACTGTCCGAGCATACCATTCAGATATTGGAGGATATGCTCCAGGCTTGTGTTATCGACTTTAAGGTTCGTGGGATCAGTTCTTGCCGTTAGAGGAGTTTGCTTATAATAATGGTTATCAGTCGAGCATTCAGATGGCTCCTTATGAGGTGTTATATGGTAGACGGTGCAGATCGCCAGTTGGATGGTTTGAGTCGGGAGAGGCTCGGTTGTTGGGTACATACTTAGTTCAGGAGGCCTTAGATAAGGTCAAGATTATTCAAGAGAGACTTCGTGCAGCTCAGTCTAGGAAAAAGAGTTATGTCGATCGTAAGGTTCGTGATGTGGCATTCATGGTTGGAGAGAGAGTATTGCTTAGTGTGTCGCCCTTGAAGGGTGTTATGAGATTTGGGAAGAAGGGTAAATTGAGCCCTAGGTATATCGGGCCATTTGAGGTTCTTGATAGAGTGGGGAGGTAGCTTATAGACTTGCATTGCCTCCAGGTTTATCCTCAGTTCATCTGGTATTCCACGTGTCTATGCTCTGGAAATATCATGGTGACCCGTCCCACGTGTTAGATTTCAGCTCTGTCCAATTGGACCAAGACATGACTTATGAGGAGGAGTCGGTGGCCATTTTAGACCGGCAGGTTCGTCAGTTGTGATCTAACAGTTATCCCTCAGTTCGAGTGCAGTAGAGAGGTCAGCCCGTTGAGGGAGCTACTTGGGAGTCCGAGTCGGACATACAAAGTAGATATCCACAGTTGTTTGCCAATTCAGGTAATTTTCTATTTCCATTCGAGGATGAATGTTTGTTTTAGAGGTGGAGATTGTGATGACCCAAGGGGTCATGTTAAAATTTTAACTCTGTTCCATGCTTAATAGCCATAAATAGATGCAACGACCCGGCCGGTCGTTATAATAATTAATGCCCCGATCCCCTATTTACCATTTCTCCCATGTCTAGTTATGTTATTGGAACCTGGCGGTGCGTTGAGTGATGAAATCCGGGGTGATTTTGGACACATAGTCCATAAATGTGGATCTTAGCTTTAGAAATATGGACGTAGCTAGAGTTGTGTGAAGACGGATCCGGAAGGAGATTCTGTCGACTCCGTTAGCTCTGTTGGGTGATTTCGGGGTTAGGAGCGTACTCGGAATGTGTTTTCGAGGTCGGTTGTGGATTTAGTCTTGAATTGGCGAAAGTTAGATTTTCGACGAATTCGGCCGATAGGTGAGATTCTGATATCGGACTCGGAATGGATTTTCGGGAGCGGCAACAGGTCCGTAATGTTGTTTATGACCTATGTGAAAAATTTGAGGTCATTCGGATGAGTTTAGACGTGTTTCGGCGTCGGATGTGAATTCTAGAATTTTCTTACGTTCCTAAGCTTGAATCTACGCATAATCGATGATTTTGATGTTATGAGACGTGTTCTTAAGGCTCGACCTAGTTCGAATAAGGTATTAGGGTCGATTGGTGGTTTTGCTTGGTGTCCCGGGGGCCTCGGGGTTGTTTCGGATGCTTAACGGGAGAATTTGGAACTTACCAACTTGCTGAACCAGACCTTCTTCTGGTGTTTTCGCACCTGCGAAAGTTTTCCCGCAGGTGCGGACACGCAGGCGCGATAGGGCTGATCGCAGGTGCGATGGTGAGGGAATTGACCAATGGTCGCAGGTGCGACCTGGGTTCCGCAGGTGTGGAACCGCAGGTGCGACCAAACGATCGCAGGTGCGGCCCTAGTGGACCTAAGTGAATTCCGCACCTGCGATGCTTTTTTCGCAGGTACGGTATCGCAGGCGCGGTGATCGGCACCGTAGGTACGAGATCCCTGTGTGTTTATTCCAAAAATCCGAGGGTTGATTTCATAAGTCTAAAAAATCGTTTGAGAGCTCGGGAATTGGCGATTTTCAATGGGTTTTGAAGAGAAGGATCATAGGTAACATTTTCTAGTCCTAATTCATTGTTAGACCATTAATCCCCGTTGTTTTCTTTAGTTTAATTATCAAAAATGGGGGAACACCCATGGGAACTTGATGAAACTTCCCAAACCGAAATTTTGAGAATTTAAGGGGGTTTTGGCATCGGATTTCGATGTTTCTGGTCGAGTGAGTTCGTGAGTGAATGGGTGTCTGGAAAATATAACTTGTACCCGATTCCGAGACGCTATATCTGATATACATCTCGCATTACATATTTACATTGGGACTGCGGGCTATGACCTAAGACTTTCCCGTGCATTGTATTGCATATTTACATAGGCATTGTGGGCTACGACCTGAGACTTTCCCTTGCATTGCATTGCATATTTATATTGGGACTGCGGGCTATGACCTGAGACTTTCCCTTGCATTGCATTGCATATTTACATTGGGACTGCGGGCTATGACCTAAGACTTTCCCTTGCATTGCATTGCATATTTACATTGGGACTGCGGGCTATGACCTGAGACTTTCCCTTGCATTGCATTGCATATTACATTGGGACTGTGGGCCGAGACCTAAGACTTTCCCCTGTGTTGCATTGTACGACTATCTACTGATTTATAGGCTGTGCAGAACTGAGATTTACTACTTCGTTCTTTTCGGTTCACTTTACTTCCTATTAATTATTAATGTTTTTACTTATCTGTTAATTATATCTGTTTATTTTTGCAAACTCAATAGAGTCGTAACCTGACCTCGTCACTACTTGACTGGGGTTAGGCTTGGCACTTACTGGGTACCGAATGTGGAGTACGCACTCCCTTCTTCGAATGTTTTCTCATGTGTAGACCCAGGTTCCAGCGCACCGTTCTGGAGTTAGTAGACTAGTAGATCTTCGGGAGACTTTGAGGTATTTCTTCAGCGTTCGCAGAGCTTCTGAGTCCCCCTTCCTATCTTAGCATAGATATAGTTCGTATATGAGACTATACTTTCATTTCCAGTTTGTATATTGAACCATAGAGTTTAGCTTGTGATGTTTGTGACATTCCGGGTTTTGGGAAGTACAAACTGTATATGCTGAGTAGCTACCTTATATCTAGTTGAATTCCTTTTTTGTCTTTATCTTATTGATTCTGTTTTTTTCCGCATATTTCTAGGCTTATCGAGTCATAGAGACTAGGTTCCGTCACGATACCTTTCATAGGGTAAATTGAGTCGTGACAAGTTGGTATCAGAGCCTCTAGGTTCACATGAGTCACAACATCACAAGCCGGTTTATTAGATTCTTGCGGATTGGTTTGGAGACGTCCGTATCTATCTTCGGGAGGCTATGTAACTGTTAAGAACAATCAAATTCTTTGGAATTCCTTATCGTGTTGGTTACCTTCATCAAATTCTTAAACTCTATTCTATTCTTGCTTGCAGATGGTTCGTACCTATACCGGACGTACTGATGACCAGGCACCCGAGCCCCAAGTCAGAGCCACCAGAGGCAGGGGCGAGCACACGGTGCGTCTCGAGCACCGGCCAGAGCAGAGGCAGAGGAGCCCCCAACAGCTACAGTTAGAGGGGCACAGGAGGTCTCTACTGTCACTCTAGACCTCCAGGAGACTTTGGCCCAGTTCATGAGTGCTTTCAGAACTCTGTCTCAAGCGGGACTACTCCCGATAGCCCCAGCTACATCCCAGGCTGGGGGAGGGACACAGACTCCCGCAGCCCATACTCCTGAGTAGGGGGTTCATATAGGGCAGGTCCCAGAGTATATCCCCATGCCTCCTGCAGCCCCAGTTCTTTCTGAGGCCAGAGCAGCGATATCTGAGTCTGAGCAGCTCCGTCTTGAGAGGTACAAGAAGTACCACCCACCTGATTTCAGCGGATTGGCTTCAGATGACGCTCTGGGTTTTCTGGAAGGATTTCATCATATCCTTCGCACCATGGGTATTGTGGACACGAGTGGGGTCTCTTTCACTACTTTCCAGCTGAGAGGAGCACTTTATCAGTGGTGGCGTGCATTTGAGCTTAGTAGTCCGGACGAGGCAGCCTCACTTACTTGGGCTCAGTTTTCAGAGATATTGTTGCTCGAGTTTGTCCCTCAGAGTCTGAGGGATGCTTGGCGTGCAGAGTTTGAGCAGCTACGCTAGGGTACCTTGACCGTGTCAGAGTATGCAGTCCGGTTCAGTGACTTGGCACGACATGCACCATCTTTGGTTTCTACGGTCAGAGAGAGAGTCTGCCGTTTTATTGAGGGGCTCCATCCCAGCATTCATACTAGAATGGCCAGAGAGCTGGAGACAGATATTACTTACCAGCAGGCCATGAGCATTGCTAAGAGGATTGAGAGAATGTTGGCCCGGGACAGAGAGGAGAGGGAGGCCAAGAGGTCTTGAGAGACTGGTCATTTTTCAGGAGCTCGTACACATGCAGCACGCCATGGTAGGGGTTTTGTGAGCCACCCCATTCATTCAGCTCTTCCAGCAGCCAGCGGTATTCCAGCTCCTCCTAGACCTCAGGAGCCTTATTATGCACCATCGGTATCTCAGGTGCCTCCAGCTCGAGGTGCTATCACTGGCCAGTCCAGCAGGCCAGTTCAGAGTTAGCAGCAGCCATTGCGTCCTCAGAGGGGTTGTTTTGGGTGTGGTGACTCTCGGCATATGATGAAGGATTGGCCCAGATCGGGGAGGAGTGCACCACCTCAGACTTATCAGGGTGCACCCCCTCAGATTTATCAGGCTCCACGCCTTCCTCCAGGTCCTCAAGCTATTCTTCCAGCCCCAGCTGCTACCCCACCACCTCAGGCAGCTCGTGGTGGAGGTCGGGGAGGTCGAGGTCGCCCTAGAGGGGGAGGCCAAGCCAGGTACTATGCTCTTCCGGCCAGTCCGAGGCCATTACTTCAGATTTAGCCATTATAGGTATTGTTCCCTTTTGTCATAGGGATGCATCGGTATTATTTGACCCAGGCTCTACATATTCATATATGTCTTCCTATTTTGCTTCACATCTAGGGATAGCCCGAGACTCTTTGAGTTCCCCTATTTATGCTTCTACTTCGGTGGGAGATTCTCTTGTTGTGGACCGCGTATATCGGTCATGTTTGATTACTATCAGTGGTTTTGAGACCAGAGCTGATTTGCTACTACTAAGTATGGTAGATTTCGATGTTATATTGGGTATGGACCGACTATCTCACTATTATGATATTCTTGATTTTCACGCCAAGACCGTGATGCTGGCTAAGCCAGGATCTCCGAGGTTAGAGTGGAGAGGTTCCTTGGAGTATACTCCCCGGCGAGTCATTTATTTTTTAAGGCTCAGCGGATGGTTGGGAAGGGGTGTGATGCATATTTGGCTTATGTGAGAGATGTTAGCACCGAGACCCCTACAGTGGAGTTAGTTCCAGTTGTCAGAGACTGTTCTGATGTATTTCTAGCTGATCTTCCGGGTATGCCACCTGATAGAGACATTGATTTCGGCATTGACTTGTTGTCGGGCACTCAGCCCATTTCCATTCCTCCTTATCGCATGGATCCTCCTGAGATAAAGGAGTTAAAGGAACAGTTACAAGAGTTGCTTGAGAAGGGATTCATCATGCCCAGTGTATCACCTTGGGGCGCTCCGGTATTATTTGTGAAGAAAAAGGATGGCTCGATGCATATGTGTATTGACTACTGGCAGTTGAATAAGGTGACAGTGAGGAATAGGTACCTATTGCCTCGCATTGATGATCTATTTGATCAGTTACAGGGTGCTAGAGTGTTCTCCAATATTGATCTACGTTCGGGTTATCATCAGCTGAAGATTCGGGAACCGGATATCCAGAAGACTGCCTTCAGGACCAGATATGGCCACTATGAGTTCCTTGCTATGTCATTCGGGTTGATCAACACCCCAGCAGCCTTCATTCACTTGATGCACATCATATTTCATCCTTATCTTGATACTTTTTTCATTGTGTTCATTGATGACATTCTGGTATATTCTAGGTCCCAGGAGGACCATGAGCAGCACTTGAGGACCGTGCTTCGGACATTGAGGGAGAAGAAGTTGTATGCTATGTTTTCTAAGTGTGAATTTTGGCTTGACTCTGTGGAATTACTAGGCCACGTGGTGTCTTCGGATGGGATCAAAGTAGATTTGAAGAAGGTGGAGGCGGTTCAGAGTTGGCCCAGACCGTCCTCAACTACTGAGATTCGCAGTTTCCTCGATTTGGCTGGGTATTATCATTATTTTATGGAGGGATTTTCATCCATTTCAGCGCCTATGACCAGACTGACCCAGAAGAGTGCACCTTTTATATGGACTGAGGAGTGTGAGGAGAGTATTCAGAAGCTCAAGACAGCCCTGACTACAGCTCTTGTGTTGGTTTTGCCTACTGGTTCTGGATCCTATACAGTTTATTGTGATGCTTTGAGGATTGGCTTGGGAGCGGTGTTGATGCAAGACGGTAGGGTGATTGCCTACGCGTCCAGAAAGTTGAAGGTCCATGAGAAGAACTACCTTGTTCATGATCTCGAGTTGGCAGCGATTGTTCACCTCCTGAAGATATGGCGTCATTATTTATATGGTGTTCCCTGTGAGATATTTACGGATCATCGGAGTTTGCAACACATATTCAGGCAGAAGGATCTAAATGTGCGCCAGCGTAGGTGGTTAGAGTTGCTAAAGGAATATGATGTCACTATATTATATCACCCGGGTAAGGCTAATGTGGTGGCGGACGCCTTGAGTCGCCGGACAAAGAGTTTGGGGAGTTTGGCATACCTTCATGCAGCTGAGAGGCCTCTATCCTTAGATGTTCAGTCCTTAGCCAGTCAGTTCGTGAGATTGGATCTTTCTGAGCCTTGCTGGGTAGTAGCTTGTGTGGTTGCTCGATCTTCCCTCCATGATCGTATCAGAGAGCGCCAATATGATGATCCCCACCTTTTAGTTCTCCAGGATAGAGTCCGGCGGGGTGATGCCAGAGATGTGACTATAGGAGAGGATGGGGTGATGAGGATGTAGGGCCGTATCTGTGTGCCTAATGTAGATGGGCTTCGGGAGTTGATTCTTGAGGAGGCCCATAGTTCGCGGTATTCCATCCATCCGGGTACCACGAAGATGTACTAGGATTTGAGACAGAACTATTGGTGGCGAAGAATGAAGAAGAATATAGCCGAGTTTGTAGCCAAGTGTCTCAACTGTCAGCAGGTCAAATGTGAGCATCATAGACTGGGAGGATTACTTCAGAAGATTGAGCTTCCAGAGTGGAAGTGGGAGCGGATCACCATGGACTTTGTGGTTGGACTTCCTTGGACTTTGAGGAAGCATGATGCTATTTGGGTGATTGTGGATCGGCTGACCAAATTAGCCCATTTCATTCCGGTACTGACTACATATTCATCGGAGAGGTTGGTTGAGATTTATATCAGAGAGATTGTTCGCCTCCACGGTATTCCAGTATCTATCATTTCAGACAGAGGTACACAGTTCACTTCATGGTTCTGGAGAGCCGTTCAGCAGGAGTTAGGCACCAGGGTAGAGTTGAGCATAGCTTTTCACCCTCAGACGGACAGGCAGTCCGAGCGTACGATTCAGATCCTTGAGTATACGCTCTGTGCCTGTGCGATGGATTTTGAAGGGTTAATCGATTCTTGACCCTTGCAGAGTTTGCCTACAACAACAGTTTCCAGTCAAGCATTCAGATAGCGCCATATGCGGCCTTGTATGGTAGGTGGTGCAGGTCTCCCGTGTGATGGTTTAAGTCGGGCGAGGCCCGATTGTTAGGTACAGACTTGGTTCGGGATGTACTGGATAAGGTAAAGGTGATTCAGGAGAGACTTCGCACAGCTCAGTCCAGGCAGAAGAGTTATGCAGATCAGAAGGATCGGGACTTAGCATTTATGGTTGGTGATCGGGTTTTGCTTCGAGTATCACCTATGAAGGGCTTCATGAGGTTCGGGAAGAAGGGCAAGCTGAGTTCGAGATTTATTGGCCCTTTTGAGGTGTTGCAACATGTTTGGTAGGTTGCTTATGAGCTAGCCCTGCCTCTCAGCCTAGCAGGGGTTCATCCGGTGTTACACGTCTCCATGCTCCGGAAGTATCACGGTGACCCGACTCATGTATTGGATTTCAGCTCAGTCGAATTGGACAATGATCTATCATATGTTGAGGAGCATGTAGCTATATCGGACAGGCAGGTCAGAAAGCTCAGGTCAAAGGATATTGCGTCAGTAAAGGTTCAGTGGAGGGGTCAGCCAGTCGAGGAGGCGACTTGGGAGACCGAGCAGGATATGGAGAGTCAGTACCCTCATCTTTTCCCAGCTTCAGGTATGTTTCTATGCTCGTTCTAGGACGAATAATTTTCTTAAGAGGGGGAGGACATAACGTCCCGGCCGGTTGTTATAAGAATTAACGCCCTAATCCCTTATTTATCGTTTCTCCTATGTCTAATTATGTTATTGGAACCTGTCGGTGCGTTGAGTGATGAAATTTAGGGTGATTTTGGGCACATAGTCCATAAATGTGGATCTTAGCTTTAGAAATCTGATCGTAGCTAGAGTTGTGTGAAGACGGATCCGGAATGGGATTATGTCGACTCGATTAGCTCCGTTGGGTGATTCAAGGGTTAGGAGCGTACTCGGAATGTGTTTTCGAGGTCGGTTGTGGATTTAGGATTGAACTGGCGAAGTTAGATTTTTGGCGAATTCGGCCAATAGGTGAGATTCTGATATTGGACTCGGAATGGATTTTCGGGAGCGACAGTAGGTCCGTAATGTCGTTTATGACCTGTGTTCAAAATTTGAGGTCATTCAGATGAGTTTAGACGTGTTTCGGCGTCAGATGTGAATTCTAGAATTTTCCTAAGTTCCTAGGCTTGAATCTATGCATAATCGATGATTTTGATGTTATGAGATGTGTTCTTAAGGCTCGACTTAGTTCGAATAAGGTATTAGGGTCGGTTGGTGGTTTTAGTTGAGGTCCCGTGGGGCCTCGGGGTTGTTTCAGATGCTTAACGGAAGAATTTGGAACTTATCAACTTGCTGAACCAGATCTTCTTCTGGTGTTTTCGCACCTGCGAAGGTTTTCTCGCAGGTGCGGACACGCAGGTGCGATAGTGAGGGAATTGACCAGTGGTCGCAGGTGCGACCTAGGTTCCGCAGGTGCGGAACTGAAGGCGTGACCAAACGACCATAGGTGCGGCCCCAGTGGACTTAAGTGAATTCCGCACCTGCGATGCTTTTTCTGCAGGTGTGGTATCGCAGGCAGGGTGATCGGGACCGCAGGTGCGAGATCTCTATGCGTTTATTCCAAAAATCCGAGGGTTGATTTCATAAGTCTAAAGAATCATCTGAGAGCTCGGGAATTGGCGATTTTCAGTGGGTATTGAAGAGAAGCATCATAGGTAACGTTTTCTAATCCTAATTCATTGTTAGACCATTAATCCCCGTTATTTTCTTTAGTTTAATTATCAAAAATGGGGGAAAATCCATGGGAACTTGAAGAAACTTCCCCAAATCGAAATTCTGAGAATTTAAGGGGTTTTTGGCATCGGATTTCGATGTTTCTGGTCGAGTGAGTTCGTGAGTGAATGGGTGTCCGAAAAATATAACTTGTACCCGATTGCGAGACGTGGGCCCGAGGGGCATTTTGGTCAAAATTCCTAATTTCGCGTGTTAGCTTCGAATTTATTAGTTATTTTTATTTCTTGAAATGATATTTACATTATGCAATCGAATTGAATAGATTTGGGCCACCCGGAGTTGGATACTCGTGGCAAGAGCGTGATTATTGGTTGATTAGCACAGTCGAGGTAAGTGGCTTGCCTAAATCTGTGTTGGGAAATTCCCTTAGGCATTTATAACTGATTTTTGACATAAAAACCCCATGTACGTGAGGTGACGAGTACGTGCACGGGTTATTCTCACTAAATCCATTGTTTCCTTTTATGATATACTTCATCTTCAATTCATATTACTTCTGTTATTGGTTTAACTGAGTAGCGACTTAAGATTCTATCAAGCCCAACGATTTTACCTGATTTTACACTCGTCACTATTATTTGAAACTGGGTTAAGTACCTTTCCTCTATGTTTGCCAACTGTTTTCCCAAACTTTTGAATTACGCTATATCTGATATACATCTCATATAACATATTTACATGGGATTGCGGGCTATGACCTGAGACTTTCTTGTATTGCATATTTACATAGGGACTGCGGGCTACGACCTTAGACTTTCCCTTGCATTGCATTGCATATTTATATTGGGACTGCGGGCTATGACCTGAGACTTTCCCTTGCATTGCATTGCATATTTACATTGGGACTGCGGGCTATGACCTAAGACTTTCCCTCGCATTGCATTGCATATTTACATTGGGACTGCGGGTCGAGACCTGAGACTTTCCCCTTGTATTTCATTGTACGACTATCTACTGATTTATAGGCTGTGCAGAACTGAGATTTACTACTTCGTTCTTTCCGGTTCACTTTACTTCCTGTTAATTATTAATGTTTTTACTTATCTGTTAATTATATCTGTTTATTTTTGCAAACTCAGTAGAGTCGTAACCTGACCTTGTCACTACTTGACTGGGATTAGGCTTGGCACTTACTGGGTACCGAAAGTGGAGTACGCACGCCCTTCTGTGCATGTTTTCTCATGTGCAGACCTAGGTTCTAACGCACCGTTCCGGAGTCAGTAGAGTAGCAGATCTTCGGGAGACTTTGAGGTAGTTCTGTAGCGTCCACAGAGCTTCTGAGTCCCCCCTCCTATCTTAGCATAGTTATAGTTCGTATATGAGACAACACTTTCATTTCCAGTTTGTATATTGAACCATAGAGTTTAGCTTGTGATGTTGGTGACATTCCGGGTTTTGGGAAGTACAAACTGTATATGCTGAGTAGCTACCTTATATCTAGTTGAATTCCTTTTTTGTCTTTATTTTATTGATTCTGTTCTTTTCCGCATATTTCTAGGCTTACCTAGTCGTAGAGACTAGGTGCCGTCACGATACCTTTTGGAGGGTAAATTGGGTCGTGACAATAGACTAAATTTAAATACCTCGATTTGCATGCGCAGTCCGGGTGTGAAACCGGAAAGTTTTTATGTGAAACAATGAGAAATAGTGATTTCTAGAATTTAAATTTGATAAAAACTGACTTTGGTCAACAATTTGATTAAACAGACCCGGATCTGTGTTTCGACGATCCCGGGAGGTCCGCAGTAAAATATGGGACTCGGGCGTATGCCTGAAAATAAATTCCGAGGTCCAAAGCCTTAGAAATCAATTTTTGAAAGAAATTGTTTTGCTGAAATATTTATGAATTAAAGAAAAGAAATAATGTTTGAAGTCATTGGTATTGGGCCCGTATTTTTGTTCTGGAGCTTGGTACAGATTTATTATGATATGAAAAGGTTAACTGTTAAATTTGGTGAAGAACGGAGTTCGTTTGACGTGATTCAGACATCCGGTTGAAGAGTTATGAACTTTAAGAGTTCTTGTTGAAAATGATGAGTTTTGAGGTTTAATTCATAGTTTTACATGTTATTTTCATGACTTGATCACACGAGCAAGTCCGTATGATGTTTTTAGACATGCGCGCATGTTTTTTTTTAGAGCCCTGAGGGCTCGGGTGAGTTTCGGGTAGGCCACGGGGTGTTTTACACTTAAAGAGAATTGGTGGTTTTCATTTTCTGGTGTCCAGGTTTGTTGTTCTATGCGATCGCATAGGAAGGTCCACAATCGCATAGTGTAAAGTCTGAGGTCCCGAATTTGTACTGTGCGAACGCAACACCAATGATGCGATCGCGAAGCTTAGTCTGGGCAAGCTGTGCGAACGCACTCCAAGCTATGCGAACTCACAACATTAAAACAGGCTTGGGGGAGGGGAGGCCAGTACTCTATGTGATCGCACCCCTCCCCATGAGAACTCCCTGCCCAGCCCCCCTTACCCTATGCGAACGCATCCCTTTGAGTGTGATTGCATAGGTCTTCAGTCCAGCTAGTATAAATACTCTTCTAAAAACGGGCAGACCTTCTTCTTCACCATATTTTCGAGGTTTACAGCCCTAATAGCGATTTTCTTCAACAATCATCATCCCCAAGTCATAGGTAATCAATTCTAAACTTTGTTCTTTCAATTCCTTACTGTTTTTCATCACTTTTAAAGCAAAAACTAAGAATTTTCATGGTAAAAATTGAGTGTTTGGGTAGAATTAGGGATATTTTGTAAAAATCAATTTTTTACGTCGAATTAAGGTCGGATTTCAAAACTAATAGTATATTTGGGTTCGTTGGGTGATGGGTAAACGCACTTTGGTCCGAACCCCAAGTTTTGACCAAGCAGGCTCGGGTCAGGTTTTCAGTTTTTTTTAGAAAACTTAGGAAAATTTGTAATTTTCAATAAAGTTAGTTCTTTAGCCTTAATTAATGATATTGAGTTAATTATGCTTAAATTTGAGCAAGTTAGAGCAAGATTCTATAGGAATAGCCATAATTGAGCAGTGAGTGGCCTGCGAACTGAGGTAAGTATTTGGTCTAACTTTGACTTGAGGGAATAGGAGTCCCCACTTGTTTTCTATGTGAAATGCATGTGTGTGGTGTATAGGTGAGGTGACGAGTATCTATGCACCACCAAATGGTCTGTTAAACATGATCCCTTTCCCATTCTCAATTTAATTGATTCTTGTCTTAATTGTTCTATGTTCATTTTTGTTTCTATGATTACTTGGCCTTGTTATTTTGTTGTCAAATATTGTTGTGGTTATTTTGGAAAGACTATTGGTTGTTTTAGCTGGTTCCCTTGTGGTATAAAACGGTTGAGCGGTTTGGCATTGTTTTTACGATATATATATATATTTCCTGTTGGTTTCATGGTTGAGAAGTTATTGATGATGTTTATGAGAAAAATACAGTTTCTTATTTATAATTGTTGAAACAAAAATATTGTAAAAGGCTTGGCCTAAATTGTGAAATTTATGAATAGATTGATATGAGATGTCTGGTGGGAGCGGGTTGCACGCCGCAACAAGGAGTGATAAGGGTGGACAGGTGGGATCGGGTTGCACGCTGCAACATGAGTAATAAGGGTGATATATTTAGGGAGGAGCAATAAGGGTGGACAAGTGGGAGCGGGTTGCACGCCGCAACAAGGAGCGATAAGGGAGGACATTTATATTTTTACTGATTTTTTTAAAAAATAAAGATTTAAAAGCTTAAATGTTTATTCTACTATTCTTCATATTTTGGCACTACTTTTATTTAAAGTTAAAGTTTGGAAACTTGAAAATTTATTTGAGAAATTGGTTATAGCTGAGACTTGGAAAAAGGCAGCTGAGTATTTTATTGTTGTTGCAGTACTTAATTATTTGTTTAGATTTCCTTCTTGATTTATATATTATTGTCACAGGTTATATTGTTAATGCCCCGCCGTAGCCTCGTCACTACTTCGTCGAGGTTAGGCTCGGCACTTACTCAGTACATAGGGTCGGTTGTACTGATACTACACTATGCACTCTTTTGTGCAGATCCAGGTACCGTCCAGCGGTAGAGATATTTAGAGCGGTTATTCAGTTACGCGGAGACACGAGGTATATCTGCCGGCGTCCGCAGATCCCGAGAGTCTTCTCCCATTTTTATAAAACTGTTTTATTATATTCAGGATAGTTGTACTATTTCTTTCAGCCCCGTATTTGTAGTATTCTTTAGTAGTTCATGAATTGTGACACCAGACTCTGGGGTAGTTATAAGTTTATTTATATAATTAGTTCGTGGCTCGGTTTAACTGATTGTCTCTTATTTTATATTTGGAATTATTTATTTAAAGCCATTAGATCAAGTTTAATTTAAAATTGTTTTATCCTGTTTAATGGTCAATTAAAGGAAATAGTTAAGAGAACTTTAACATTGGTTTGCCTAGCAAGTGTGGTGTTAGGCGCCATCATGATCCCTAAGGTTGGGAATTTGGGTCGTGACAGTCTCGGTTGGACTGGAGGGATGAGGAGTCTATGAGGAAGATGATTATGGAGTTCCTAGATCATTCATAGCTCCTAATGATACCGACACACCAAATCGACGGTCGAGGACCTGGAGCAAGTTTTATTGACCGAACAGCTGTCGGATCGAAAGGTATACCTGGGCACGGGTTTAACCCCTGAGCTCAGGAAAGAACTCATTAGGTTCCTTAAAACTCAGATATCATGTTTCACATGGTTCCCTCTTGATATGACAAGGATCCCACCGCAGATAACCACTCATAAGTTGAGTTTGGATCCGAAGTTCCACCCAGTCCGAAGTCAAGCATGCATTCATCAAATATGAGGGATCTAAACTCCTTAAAATATGTTCCATTCTGGAAGTTAAATAACCGGACTGGTTAGCTAACGTAGTTGTAGTGACGAAAGAGAAATAAATTAAGAATGTGTGTAGATGACAAAGACTTGAACAAGGCCTGCCCTAAGGACTCTTTTCCTTTGCCTAACATCGATCACATGATTGATGCGACAGTCGGTCATAAGATACTCATATTTATCGACGCATATTCTAGGTACAACCGAATCCTAATAGACTCGTGCGACTAAGAAAAAACTTCCTTTATCACTAAATTCAGCACTAACTTCAGCACCTATTTTTATAAGTAATGTCGTTCGGTTTAAAGAACGTCGGTGCCACTTATCAATGCATAGTAAAATGGATGTTCGAAGAACTGGTAGCAATATCAATGGATATATTGATGACATATTAGTTAAGTCCCTTGAAGCAGAGAACCATTTTAAACATTTGCAGGAAACCTTTGACATATTGAAGAGATACAATGAAGCTAAACTCAAAAAAATGCGCATTTGGGGTCGGATCTGAAATATTCCTTGGGTTAATGGTGTCTAATCGAGGGATCGATATCAATCCCAATAAAATCAAAGCTATAGAAAACATCACTGTGGTGAACCGTGTCAAGGTCATTCAGAGGCTAATCGGACGCATCGCGGCCCTGGGACGGTTCATATCTAGGTCATTCGACAAAAGCCATCAGTTCTTCTCACTACTGAAGATGAAGAATAACATTTCTTGGACTCTGGACTGCCAACTAGCTTTGGAAGAACTCAAACGATACCTTTCGAGTCCACCTCTGCTCCATCCTCTGTAGGCAAATAAGCATTTGTACCTTTACTTGGCGTATCCAAGGTGGCATCTTAGTCGAGGAAGAGGAAGGTATGCAATTTCTTATTTACTATGTTAGTAGAACTCTAGGCGAGGCCAAAACAAAGTATCCTCATATGGAAAAATTGGCACTTGATTTGTTAAGCACCTCCAGAAAGTTAAAACCATACTTTCAATGCCACCCTATATGTGTAGTAACCTCTTATCCACTACGGAACATAATGCACAAACCCGAGCTCTCGGGCCGTTTGGCCAAATTGGCCATAGTAATTAGCGGGTACAATATCAAATATCGATCCCAAACCTCCATAAAATCATAAATTTTAGCAGACTTCATGGCCGACTTTACGCTGGTCTTAATACCTGAAGACGAAAAGGAATTGTTGTTAACCTCAGGGACTTCTTCGAGAATCCGGACCCTCTTTACGGATGGTGCTTCGAATGCAAAGGGGTCCGAACTCGGCATCGTGTTGAAGCCACCTACTGGTAACGTAGTTAGGCAGTCCTTTAGAATTATGAAATTGACTAACAATGAAGTCGAGTATGAGGCCGTGATTGTAGATCTCAAATTGGCTAAAATTCTAGCGCCGAGGTGGTTAAAGCTATGTGTGATTCCCTTTTTGTGGTAAATCAAGTCAATGGGACATTTGAAGTAAAATAGGAACGAATGTGAAGGTATTTAGACAAATTGCAGGTAACGTTGCATCAATTCAAGAAATGGACCCTACAGAACGTAGCCCGCGATCAGAATAGAGAGGTTGATGCTCTGGCTAACTTGGGGTCATCGGTTGATGACGATGAATTTTGTTCAGGAACAATTGTACATCTTATGAAATTGGTAGTAGACCATGCCAAAATAACTCAACAAGTTTAACTTTGGATTGGAGAAACAAATCCATTAGATTATTTGAAGACTGGGAAGTTTCCCTCAGATCCAAAAAAATTAAGAGTTCTATGCACGAAGGAGACCGGGTTTAGCCTGTCTAAAGGGACTCTAATCAGAAGGACATTCGATGGCCGCTCGCCATATGCTTGGGGCCAAGAGATACCAAATATGTCTTGGGAGAAGTTCACGAAGGCACTTGCAAAAACCATTCGGGACAGAATCTTTGGTTCGAAAGATAATCAGGGATGGCACTTATTGGATACACATGGAGAAAGATGCGAAGGACTTTGTACGAAGATGCACAGCTTGTCGGACACACGCACCAATGATCCATCAACACAGAGTGTTACTCTATTCGGTCTTGTCTCCATGGTCGTTCATGAAGTGAGGAATGGACATGGTCGGCCCCTTGTCGTGGGCACCTGATAAGGCTCATTCATACTGTTTATGCTTGATTATTTTTCTAAATGGGTCGAAGCTCAAATGTTCGAGAAATTCCAAGAAAAAAAAGTAATTGATTTCATTTGGGACCACATAATATGCCGGTTCGGGATACAGGGAGATCGTCTGTGATACAGGAATCAATTCATCAGTAGAAAGGTAAACGAGTTTTTTAAAGACCACCAGATTAAAAAGTACTATCGACACCCTATCACCCTAGTGGGAACGGACAAGCAGAATCTACAAACAAGATCATACTACAAAAAAAAAAGAGGTTGGCCGATGTCAAAGGCAAATTTAAGGAAATTCTTCTCGGAGTCTTGTGGGCATACCGTACAAATTCAAAGTCTAATACCGAGGCCACCCCATTTTCTTTAGTCTACAATGTCGAAGCATTAATATCGATCGAAGTGGGAGAAACGAGTCTTAGTTTCTGATATGCGACCGAAGAATCAAACGGTGAGGCTATGAGCAGGATCCTAGAACTATTGTATGAAAGGTGTGAGGCTGCCCTAGTCCGGTTGGCTGCCCAGAAATAGCGATTAGAAAGATATTACAAACGAATAGCCAACCTCCGACAGTTCAAGATTGGGGACTTGGTGTTAAGAAAAGTAACATTGTTTACCCGAAACCCAAACGAGGGGAAGCTGGGGCTGAATTGGGAAGGGCCATATCGAGTTGTCAGAATTACCGGTAAAGGATCGTGCAAACTCAAAGTAGGAAACGGTGCACAGTTACTGGTCAGCTGGAACATGACACACTTAAAGCGGTACTACTTCTAAGGTGCGATCTCATTTACTTTTTTATAATATTATGAATTGGACTAACACTTGTAGGCAACGACCAAAGGAGAATGTGACTATTAGGTCTGAAAGCACGTGTAGCACTCTTTTTACCTTGAACCGGTTTTGTCCCAAATGGGGTTTTTGGCAAGGTTTTTAACGAGGCAACAGTAAATCATGCTAACTTAGATTTGAAGTCCGGTCTTAAACCGGAGTCAATGGGCGCATCAAAAGTATTCGAGACATCTCAAGATCGACCTCGAATAATAGGGGCCATCACCCTCGGGTTAAGGTTCTTAGCAAGGAAATAAGGAAACTTTGTACTTGAATAACTTAGGCTCGGAGGTTAGGATTTATTGTAGGTCTAAATGGTCAAGTGAACCATACCCACATAGACCACCTTAGCCATGATACAAGATTTCACACGCTATCGATCATGTACTTTACCCATAGAAATGTCCAACTTTCTTTTACACATTTTCCCCTTAAAAACATAGATTCTAAAATCGCAAGGGCTACCCCTATTCAGGGACTATCGAGCCTAAGGTCTATCCCTATTCGAGGACTATCGAGCCCAAGGGCTACCCCTGTTTGGGGACTATCAATCCCAAGGGCTACCTCTATTCGGGGACTATTGAGCCCAAGGACTACCCCTACTCAGGGACTGTCGTCTGAAAAAAGTTCGGGCAACTCGCGCTACTAATGCGCTTCAAGTTACTTATTATTTATATCCACTTTGCTTATTTGTTTTGACTGATTCGGTAGAGATTTGGTTGTATCTTGGTCTAATATGATGTCTTTCAGTGCAGGTGATACATAGGGGATCAATGGACAAATAGTGTACTTAGTGGGAGGAAAACCCATGGGCGCGACCGCGCACAAGCAACTCCCACTGCGAACTTGCGCGACAAGTGACATAGAATTCTTCCAGAGGTGCACGACCATGAGCGCGGTCACACTTCCTGGTGTGCGGCCACGCACATCCCCCCTTCGAGAATTTTACCCAGGCCTATTTTTTGAAATTTGGAAGCTGCCCTTTTTGGCATGCATGAAGCCTAGCTCATCTCAAAACAAGGCATCTCAGAGTTTGGAGCAACTTTTGGGGAGAATAAGGCAAGGAAACAATGGAGACTCTAAATACTTCATCCAATTCGTTCAATACAGAACTTTGTTTTAATTTTGGGAATTGTAATGTCTTCTTGTTCTTCTAATACTCTTGTGATAAACAACTTCCCACTATGGAGTAATCTTTCATAGGGTTATTGATGAATATTGTGATTTGACTATTGTGTAGGGGTTTACTTTCTGTTTGTTACCTGAATTTGTTGAATGAGTTATTAATTCATTGGTAATGCCAATTGTGGTTTTAAATTAATCGAAAGATAGGTGTTGTTGTAATTCGCATTGTGGTAGCTTGTTTGGGTTGATTTTACGCCTCTCATAGGTAATCGAAAGAGCTTGAAGAGTTATCAATTGACCCAATTTTGAGGAATAAAGTTCTTCCTAAGATCATTCGTTCAATGTTTTTTGTGTATGTTCATATAACCGTCATTAGGTTGGTTAACAGACTCTCATTCATTCGAAAGAAGAATTCGAATCCTTAAGATAGAATAATCATATATTGAAATCGAAAGAGTCAATAAAAGTTAAGAGTGAACTTAGCACAGAGTTACCCAGAATAATAGTTGATCACATATCTTGTCACAACCCTTACTTCTCACCTTGATATTCAATTGTTGCTACTTAGTCACTAAATTTTTATTATTTTCTTACAATCGATAATCTTAGTTTTTATTATTAGTCGGTCATAACTTAAATCAAAGGTTCATTTTCCTGGATAGTGTTAAGCTAAAGATTTATTATAACATTATTTAAAACAATCCGTGTGGAGACGATTTAATACTATACTATCTTTGACTAGTGAGCCTATGTTTTATGCATCAATTTTGCGCTCGTGAACTACCAAATCCTGGAGGCACAAAAACTATTAGATAGTGCCTAAACATAAAAGGCTAAGACCATCCTAAAGAATGGATCGAAGACGTCTGAAGCTCTTAATCAGAACATAAGGCCTTTATAAAAATTCAAAACCTGCTAAAAGGTTACCCTCGGCAAAAACATCGTCTAAAATCACTTAAGCATCTTAGGAAACTTCCGGTCAAACCGCATCTTCAAAAGCCATTAGAAAATAAAGTTGCGTCAAAGTCAGGCTCTGTTCGGACCTTTGAAAAACGAACGACTTATTACTACATTTGATTATATTCTAAGGTACTAGAAATAGTTGCAAGAATAGAAATTACGAAAAGTTGCTAAAAACGTAGAGACTCGAAATTGCCAGAAAGGGAAATTTATATATTCTGGAATGTATTTACAAAGTCCTAAAAACACGGCCTAAAAAAACAAAAAAAAAACATGCACAAGATAAAAGCTAAAAGAGTTCTAAGGAATTTATCTTTGGTCTTCCCCAGGGCCCGACTCGTCGTCAAAAACGTCTGAGCCTTCGAATCCCTTAGAACCCTCGAAGCCTTCGGCCTTCGGCACCTTCAGGCTCGGAAAGCTTCTTCTCCTCGACATCTTCCTCGATCTCGGCTGACGGGTTGAGCCCTCTAGCATGGATCTCTTTGAGGGTCTCCCTTCAAAATAGCCACCTCATATATTCACCCTTTGTCTTCAGGCGGGTCTCGTCAACCTCAACATCGACCTTGTATTGGGCCACCGTCTCTTTGGCATCAGCGGAGGTTGTGTCTAACTTGGACTTTATTGCTTCATATTCTTTACCGAGGGCGTCCCGCTCTGCTATAGCCGAGCTCCATGGTGCTCGGAGATCGTCATTAAGCTGGGACCGCTTTCAAGCTTTCTCCTTCGCCACCTGAAGTTGGACCTCTACCAATGTCAGATTTGTCTGGGTGGTTTCCCTCTCCGAAGCTAGCAGGTCAATTTTGTTTTTCCACCCATCGGCCATGTCCTGGACCTCATTTATCTCAATTCGGAGTTGGTCGATCTGGTCGATCTTCTATTGGACCTACAAGGTTTTGTCGTTAGCCCCTACGAGTAGTTCCTCATTTCTAACTTCAAAGATATTTACCTTTTCCACCAGGTCTGCATGTTTCCTCCTCAAGATAGAAGCTTCATTCTTAACCCTATCCAGTTCAACCTAAAGGTCCTTGACGACCCTGTCTTGTTGCTCGCCGAGGAGCTTGTACATATCCTTCTTTTGAACTTTCTCCTTAAGCTCGAGTTGATTGACCTTGACACAGTACCGAAGGAAGCTCTCGTGGCGAAGTACCAAGGCTTGTAAAACAATGAAAGTCGTGAGAGGTAGCAAAACCTAAGTAAAATTCAAAAAGACATAATGATGCCTTACCCGGTTCAGCACCTTCCACACCTCGTTGAAAAGATACGGTATGTCCACCTCGTTCATTTTTGCTTGGTCCTCCTCGGTCACCAGGAATTGGAGGTAGCTGGCTATACCCATGGGAGCAAATAGAACCTGGCATCCTCCGGGATAATAAGAATAACCACTCTCTTGCCACCAGGGTCCACAATCGAAATAGGAAACTGATTAATCAATATTAGGCTCGAACTCGGCCTACCAGCTTCCGAAAATATGTCCTTCTTCGGGAATTCCAAGTAACCCAGCCCGGAAAAATCTTCCAAAATGGACGAGTCCAATCGAAGAAAGAATGAAGTGGGTCATCCGCTCCATGAACCCCTTCACTAGACTTCTCTTTTCCAACATAGGCCTCTTCAAGCATGGACTCGATGTAGGAGGGTGTCTCCATAATATCTATTACACCAGTTGCTTCCTTCGGAGTAAAGCCGGCTTCTTGGGGGCTCTGACCCCCATCTCCATATCGCCCTCTCGAGTCTGAGGGAGGTCGGCCTCACAAATCTCCCCCTCGGCTGCCGCCTGCTCTCATGGAAGGGTCGATCCATGGGTAACAAAAATGTCGTCTTCTTCCGACTCATCCCTTTTGCGGAGAGCAAGTCGGAATCTGGCACCCGAGAGTTGGTATCTTCTTAGGCTTACGAGCCAGCCACTTCTTTGGCTTTATCTCGGGACCTGGGGAGCCCGAAGATTTTCTTTTCTACTTTTTCTCTTCACCCGCGGCATCCCCAGGCTATCCTGTAATGGAGGGATCAATGGACATGGACACGTCCTCGCCCCGTTCCAAAGGTCTAAGTTCAGTGGTTTTAGAAAAGCCTATAAAATAAAGAAGAAAGGTTTGTATGATGTGAGTTAAGAGAACGTTGATAGCTATTCGAAGGAGAACCTTACCATGAGAACAGACCTCCCATCAGCCCTTCGAAAGCTTGTTCCATGAGCGCTCGAAGTATGAAATCTAGTTACAGATGCCTTCGATCCACTCCTTGAGCTAGGGGACCGCATTTGGAACCTAGGCAATGGCTGCACAACCAAGACATGAATGATAAGAAGGGAATGAAAAAATATTGACACTCAAGGAAAGGCTACACTTACGAGATGCATTCCACTTCTCGGGGAATGGCATGAACTCAGGAGGAATCAGGTCTTCAGTCTTCACCCAAACAAAGCGCCCCTGCCATCCTTGGTCTCGATCTTTGTCAATACTCGAAAAGGGTGCCTTGCTGGCCCGGGGAGTGAGCTTGATTAGACCCCCTTAGAAAATTCGGGGACAGTATAGACGGATCAGGTGGTCGATGGTGAACTGACAAGACTCGGTGTTATTTACTAAAAAACAGAGGAGGATCCCGATCCTCTATAGAGACTGGTGTATTTTCACAAGGAATACCTCGTATCTCTTGTAAAAATTGAAAACAACTAGGTCTACCATGCCCAATGTGAAAGGGTAAGTGTAAACACTTAAATACCCCTCCACGTTGGTTGTAATAGCATCCTCAGGACCGGGTACTACTACGTCCTTGCCTTCCTATTTACAGTCCTCTCAGACCAAGGGAAGGACATTTTCGGTAATAGGGCATATATACCTCGATACTCCTTTACCCCGGTCCTTGTTGGATGAGGGTTTCTCGACTTTAAAGTCATCCGCGATTGAGCAACCATCGGGTATAAGGATTTTCATGAAGGCTCGGTGGAAAATGACCCGGAGGCATCCACTTCGGGAACATCCACCTCGGAAGCAGCCACCTCAGCATCTGTGGTCGGGTGGGAAGATGAAGATGCAGCCTATTGAGGAACTGATTTAGATGTTTTAGCCATTGATGTCTGAGAAAGTTTGAAAATTTAAAGAAAAATTATGGGCATTTGAAGGAGCAAGTTTAAAGGGTTGAAGAAAAGAGTATGAAGACTTGAAGGTAAGATGAAGATCTGGGAAAAAACCTAAGAAGAATTGCAGAAATTTGAAGATCAAAGATGGAGATATGAAGGTTTGAAAGAGTTGGTAATAACTAGAAGGCCCTAAGGTGGAAGCTTGATCGGAAAGTGGAAAAGGAACAGAGAATAGAAGCTTTTATAGGGAAAATACGCGAATCATTGCATTCGAAGACGACCAGTCAGTGGTTGACACGTGTCCAAAGTCAGAATGACACGACTAAGGAGACGTTCCGACTTCTTTGTTGTTTCGGTCATGACGTATGAAGGAAGGAACTTGGGTTCATATATCGTTTCTCATCGTTTTAGTAAACCTACTCTCTGAAATATGAGGGGACTATCTATATACGGGCCTGATTTTCCGGTGGGGAAAACGAAGTAAGGACATAACAACATGTAATGGGATCGAAGCCAGAAATCTCTCCTACTAAGGCCCAAATGAAGCGCTTAGCACTAGGGCCATCAAGACAACGCCCCCCAAAACTGGTTCAGGCTCTAAGACATCCCAAGGAATAACCAAACGGTTGTACACGACTAACAAAAGGACGTGATATCCACTCTCAACCGGATATCATGGCGTGGATCTCGGCCCGTATCGACAGCGGATCATTACCGAAAAATAAGATTTTTACCTTTCTTAGAATTGTACTTAGGGCTATACTCCCCTACTATATAAAGGGGAAGTTTATTGTTCAATAGGGACTGTAACATGCATATCAAGGCAATAACATTTGTTTTCTATGATCCTAAAAGTTATTCAAAGTTCTTATTCTGGATCATAGCTTTTAGTATATATTTTGGTTCTGAATTGAAGGCAGACATATTGTTAAGTTCAAAATCGAGCCCGGACTCGATACCATAACTGGTTTGGCTAATTAATCTATCTTTAATTTGTTTATCTAATATTTTTGATTGCTTGTATTGGATTAATCCACATATCCTTAAAACCGTGTACAAATTTAATTGTTATCTATTTTAAGGGTAAAAAATATAGTAGTAGAGTTTCATTACTACTATAACTCGAAAAAGGGAAAAATTTTCTTTTTCATTAATCACTGATCTGTTGTCGATACGAGCAGAGATCCACGTTGTGATATCTAGTTGGGCACGGATATCATGGCTCTTTCTTCATCGTGTGCAGGCGTTTGGTAACTTTCCGAAGTCTTAGAGCTCGAACCAGATCCGAGAGAGGGGAGGGCATGGTTGATGGTTCCGGCGGCAAGTGCTTTGTTCGAACTTTGGTACGAGAGGTTTCTAGCTTCGATTCTGATCTCTTGTAGATATGCTCTTGCTTCGTTTTCCCCACCGAAAAATCGGGGTGCTCACTAGTCCCGTTTTTACCCATATAGAGAGTCAAAGTGATTTTTAAAGAATTTAAATCTTTTGGGTTCTGGCTTCAATGGCAGAATGAAGAAACAACTTGAAACACTTGTTTTCTTCTAAGCCTTTTGGAGCGGTGGTAGTTTCTGAAGAATCCATAAATGACAGAGAAAGGAAGTAGCATGCTGGAGAATATTTGGTAAAGTCTTTTGATTTAATTTAAAGTTAAATCAATAACTATGAAGATGAAGAAAAAACAACTATTAAAAGATAATTTCTTTGTTCCATTGACAAGAGTTCTTAGGACTTAGGTTAAAATTGATTTTGAAATTTGGTTTTTTAAGGGTTTTTTTTTTTTAAAAAAGTTGGAGTTACTAACACTTTGTTCAAAATAGAATTTAAGGTTAAATCCATAAGAAATATTTATGGCTATTTACAACGAATCAAAATTTATGGCTAAGCGGGGTATTTGTGCGGCTAGTTGTATTTTTTTCCTGTTGTTGACTACTTCATCCCCCTCGCCCCCTCCATGTATATTCAAAGGGCCTTCCCCCAACCCCTGCCCATTGGGCCTTTTCCCGTGATCTTTTTTCCTTTTGATCAGTTGAAGTCTTAGGATTTGAAAGATGTTAGAACATTAAATTATCAAAATGTTGTACTGTAGTACTCTCATTTCTAAACTTTTATGTTTCTCGAACTCCTAACTAAAATATTTTTATTTTTATTTCTAAGCCTTCAAAAATATATTATTTTTGTAGTTTGTAAAATCCAGACAACATAGCCTAAAGTATATTTTAATACAAATTTTAGTCATGGACTAAGCTTGTTGAGTGAATTTATTGTTGTTAGGAATGAAGTTAAAAGTGGAGATGAAAAAATAAAAAGCAAGCAAAAGAGAAAAAGAAAGAATGATTCTCCTCTCTACAATATATATATATACTTCTGGTACTTTTGCGGGTGGTTTCTACTAAAGAGTTTAAAAAGGTTTTCTCGTCTTCTTTTTTTGAGCATAGATTTTATAGTTGATTTACATTATTTCAATTTCGCAACTTTGTTTCTTCATTGAAGTTATTTTTTTGCTCCTCTCCCCCTTTTTTTGTATTTCATACTTTGCAACATCAGTAAGAAAAGTGAAGTTATGTTTCTTTTTTGGGACAAGGTCAATTTGCCCATCTACTATTTGAAAAGATTTAATTTAGGCTTTGTTATACTATTATGAAAAAATAGCATATGTCTAGAGGAGTCAAGTAGGCGGGTTGGACTAATCTTGAGCGGGTTAAAATAGGATGAGTTAATAAATGACAATGACTCACTTAAAACATACTTGTGACTGGGTCAAGATGAGCTAAAATTTGAGTATTAGCCCAACCCCGCTAACTCTTACCAAGCTAAGTAAGATATTTTTTATTTTTTATGGTCATATATAACATATCAAATAAAAAAAATTAACATATTTCAGCAAAGTTACTCATGAATTAAATTGGGCAAAAAATCAGCTCAACTTTCGATGGGTTGGGTCAAGATAGACTGAGTTCAATAAATGTGCAGGTCAATGACCAGTACAACCTTGGACGAGTTGGGAGGATTAAATGAGTTTCGGCTCAAATTACAATCCTACAACTCCATCGTTACTTTAAAGGTTCAAAATACCCTTCTCCGCTAATGGCCCAACATAGAAAAAAAACCTGACATTTTCTCCACGTGGATTTTGTGGTTGAACTCTGACTCTTTTTCCCAGGACTAAGGTCTGCGATGTTTATTGTTCTTACCAAAACCTTTTCTCTAATCACTCGAGCTTCAAGACCTTTTTTTAATCGATAATGCCAAATCGTTAATCTTCGTTTGGAGCTATAGCTCTCCCTGCAATTCCAACTCGGCCAGAGAATTAAATGACATATGGTATATTTTTCTATCCATCCCGATTGTTGGATAGAACAAAATTGTCTCTAACTCAAGTATAATCTCTCCTTATTTTAATATTATGATCCAAACGAGGAGAGAAGATAATTGAGTTAGATTAAATTTTCACTTCATGCCATCTCATAAAAATATTGTCAAAGCTTTTTCTACGCTATTAATTTGAGATGAGTATTCAAAAACTTTAGGTAAGAACGAGGGTTTTTTTTTCCCGATAGTTAATGGAGAAAAAGATTGAACCGTTTTGAATAGTGAAGATACAAAATATATTTATTATTTAGTACCTAGTTTAAAAATATACTTTCTCCTGTCCACTTTAATTAATTTTTTGACTTTTTTTTTGCGGTCTACAATATTTAATTTTTTCAGATATCAAGAAGGACTTAACTTTTTTTTTCCAAAGTTTTCCTTGGATTAAAGAGCCTATGTGTATTTTTTGTATTTTCATGAACAAATTAATGTTAATATAGTAAATTTCATTGTTAATTAATACAAAAAGATGGACTCCTTAATATGTGTTAAATCTATGATTGATGATGAGCTTGAAGCTCGATCTGGAGCTTCAATAGGGTCCTTCTAGAGAGTTTTGTGAAAGAGAAGTCATGGGAGAGAAACAGGAATTGGGAAAGTGAAAGCTCACTCTCATTTCTCAGTGTAGTAAAAAGTATATACAAGTCTACTAACTAACCCTACTAACTGTACAACTAACTAACATTACATACGAAAGTATAATTATACAAGTCTCAACACCCCCCACCCCCCTCAAGTTGACGGTGTTGTAAACACTGTCAACTTGCCCAATATCGTTGAATGCTTTACTCCTGTTAGGGCCTTGGTGAGAACATTACCCAACTTATTGTTTGTTCCTACATGATGGAGTGAAATCAACCCTTCCTGCAACTTGCTCCTTACAAAATGACAGTCCACCTCGTGTGGTTGGTCCTCTCATGAAACACAGGGTTTCTAGCTATGTGTAGAGCCGATTAACTATCACAAAATACTTCTACAAGTTTAGCAAAGGGCAGAGTAAGCTCTTCAAGTAATCTTCATAGCCACACCAGCTCCCCTACTACGTTTCTAAGTGCCCTGTATTCTGCCTCGGAAGATGATAGTGAAATAGTCTCATGCTTCTTGGATTTCCTACACACATGACTATTTCCTAATAGAATTATGTATCCACTCACTGACTTCCTTGAGTCTAGGAAAGTATCCCAATCAGAGTCACAATATGCTTTGATGTTACAATTTGCATCATGTGACATGAAGATCCCCATGGTGGGATTAACCTTCAAGTACCTGAGTAAGTGAAAAGTTTCTTCAAGTGGTGTTCTCTTGGATCTTGCATCAATTGGCTAAAGTTTTGTCACGATACGGAATTCCCACCGTCGGAACTGTGATGACGCGTAACTTTTCACTTACTAGGCAAGCCAAAGTTAGAGAATCAGTAAGCCAATTCTTATATAATTTAGTAAATAACAACAAATTAGCTAAAGCGGGATAAAGCGAGTGTGGGATAATATAAAAGATTCAATGTAAAATACAACCCAAATCTGGAGTCACAATTCACTAACTACTACGATTTACTACAAACAGAGTCTGAAAAGAAATACACCATTTTGAAAGGAAAGAAACAGTAAAGTAAAGTGTCTAAAAGGAGACTCTAGGGTCTGCGGACGCCGGCAGATCTACCTTGGGTCTCCTATCGAATGAATCCAGCAGCTAACCTCACGATCACCTCGGTCCGGCACCAAAATTTGCACATGAAGTGCAGAGTAGTATAAGTACAATCGATCCCATGTACTCATAGGTGCCGAGCCTAGCCTCGACGAAGTATTGATGAGGCTCTGTATGCAATATGTATAATAAAGGCAGAAAAGAAAATGCATGATAGAATAAAGCAGTAAAGTGCAAAAGAAGATACCAAAAATTTAACACAACTCAGGGAAAATAAACACAAAGGTTGTTGTAGCGCACAACCCGATCCCACTGTACATCACAGAATACTCCCTTATTTCCTCATAACAACATAAGCAACAATGAATAAAGATATATAAGTGTTGCAACGCGCAACCCGATCTCACCATATCACAATATCATAATCATAGTTCACCCTTATACCACGACAATAATTCACCATTATTACACCTGTTGCAGCGTGCAACCCGTTCCCACCGTACAATATAGAGTCACTCTTATTCCCCTCAACATATCACCCTTATTTCACCTATTGTGGCGTGTCGATCCCACCATATCAATATCAAGTACTCAGTATGCATAGGAATTTCAAAATTCAAATCACATAAACCCTTCACAACACTTAAACACCAAACTAAAACAAATAAAAACTTGTACACTATGAAGGTTCACATAAATAGTACTACACAGTGAGACCAATTCAGAATTTACAACTAAAAGGTATAGATAAACCAGCATAAGAAACTAATAGGAGATAATGAAACTATGGAAAGAACTAATATCATGAACATGAGGAAATATTGACTAGCAAGTAGCAATTAGGCATGAGAACACATTTAGAGCATGAAATAATTAAGATAGGGAAAGAGATAACATAAGAAAAGCGGGAAAACAAAGAAAATAGATAATTTGGCGGCGCATAAGCACTTGTTTCCTCACATATACGCCGCTCACAAGAAATTCACATAGCAAATAGTCCGAGGGTTCCTAATTCCCTTAAGTCAAGGTTAGACACAACACTTACCTTGCTCCAACGATCACTCACTGCTCAATCGCAGCCTTGCCTCTCAAACAAGCCTCCGGACCAATAGCATCTAGAAAATTACCAGCCAAACGATTCAATTTAAGCCTTAGGAACTACCCACGATTGTAAAGAATTCAATTTAGTCTATTTTTGAAAAAGTCAACAAAAGTCAACACCCGGGCCCGCTTGGTCCAAATCCGAAATTCGGACCATTACTCATTCACCCCCGAGCCCGGTTATGTGATTTGTTTTAGAATTTGACCTCAATTTGAGTCTAAATCCCCAATTTACTGAATCCCTAGTTTCTACCCAAAAACCCCTAATTCCACTATGAAAACTCTAGATTACTAGGTTGAAATCTTAGGAAAAGTAGTGAAATATTGAAAGGAAATAGGTTAGAATCACTTACCAATGATTTGGGGAAGAGAGAGTCTCGGAAAAATCGCCTATAAGGTATTAGGTTTTGAAAATTTGAAGAATGAACCAAAAATCCTGTCTAAGTCATATTTTATTCAGCTACAGATCTCGCATTTGCGATCTGGGCTTCGCAAATGCGAGAAAAGCTTCGCTAATGCGAAACTCCCACATTTTTGTTGCCTTCACAAATGCAAACCAGTGTTCGCAAATGCGAACAAGTGAGGATCGCAAATGCGACCAAAACCTCGCAAATGCGAAAGTCCGCCCCCTAGCCCACTTCTCGCAAATGCGATGGTCTCTTCGCAAATGCGAAATCTGCAGGTCTGATGCACCGGCTATGATTTTCTAAGTTCAATTCACTCTTTAGCCTATCCAAACCTCATCCGAGACCTTGGGGCTTTAAACAAACTATGCACACAAGTCTAAAAACATCATACGAACTTGCTCGCGCGATCAAATCGCCAAAATAACACCTATAACTACGAATAGAACACCAAATCAAATGAAATTTTCAAAAAACTTTTGAAACTTCTATTTTCACAACGGGACGTCTGAATCACGTCAAACCAACTCTGTATCTCATCAAATTTTACAGATAAGTCATAAATATGGTATTGGACCTATACCAGATTCCGGAACCAAAATAGGGACATGTTATCCAAAAAGTCAATATTTGGTCAAACATTTCAAATTCATTAAGCCTTTAACTTTTAAATTTTGACAAAGTCCGATATCTCGGGCTAGGGACTTCCGAATTCGATTTCGGGCATATGCCCAAGTCCCAAATTATGGTACGGATCCACCGGGACCGTCAAAACACGAATACGAGTCTGTTTACTCAAAATATTGACCAAAGTCAACTCAGATGAAGTTTTTTAGGAAAAAATTCTTATTTTTCTCAGTTTTTAACATAACAGCTTTCCATAAACACACCCGGACTGCGCACGTAAATCTTGAAAATGAAGTTTTGAGACTTTGAAATGCATAATTAGGTTCTAAAATATAAGATGACCTATTGGGTCATCACAGGTTTTGTACACTATAAGTTATGTCCATCCTTGTATTGGTACGGAAGTTCAATTTTTCAATTAGTTTCTTGTAATAGGTTGGATCAGTTAAGGCAGTGCCTTCTTTAGCTTTCAACTTTACTGTTGGATCAAGTGGTGTGGGAAAGATACTGTAATCCATACAATTGTAATCCTTTAGCAGATCAAGCATAAACTTTCTTTGTGAGATTACAACTCCATCAGTCTTATAGAGTATCTCCAACCCTAAAATGTAGTGTAGTTTGCCATGTCGTTGATTTTGAAGTTGTCATGTTGAAATGACATCAGTTCCTTTATCTCTTTTTGGTTTTTTCCTATCAAGATCACATCATCTACATATAATATCACATATATTGTTGACTTCTATGTCTTCTTATAGTAAAATGAATAATCATACATAAAATGAGTGTATCCTTTGCAACATAGTACTTCACTCTATTTGGCATACCACTGTCTACTTGCTTGCTTAAGACCATAAAAGGACTTCTTGAGTTTGCATACTAGATTTCCACTGTCTACTATTAAGCCTTGTGCTACCTCCATATATACCTCTTCATAGAGATCCCCATGAAGAAAGTCATTATTCACATCTAACTAGAATATGTCCCAGTCTTTCTTGACTGCAGCAACTATGAGGGCCCTTAATTTTGTGATTTTCACCATAGGGCTGAATGTTTCTGTATAATCAATTCTAGCTTGCTAGGTATCGCCCTTTACCACCAACCTATCCTTGAACCTCTCTATGCTACCATCTGCCTTTGTACACCCACTTACACCTTATGGCTTGCTTCCCAACTGGCAGTGGTACTAGCTCCCATGAATTGTTGGCATGCAATGCTTCAAATTCTTGTTTCATGCCTGCTTGCCAGGCAGGATTCACACTTGCTTCTTCATATGAAGTAGGCTCTTTATCACTGCAAATACTTCTCGCAGGTACTGATTGCTTGGATTAGATTCTCAGCAGGTATATGATGGTGGAGATAAAATAAGGCATTAAGAGAAAAGGGTGCATCGGTTTGGTCATTGGTATTGTGCTCACTGATGTTTGGTTTCAGTTGGGGTAATTTATGGAAATAGTCCTTCAAGTATGGGGAACTTTGTGTGTTCTATGAGATTGACTTGGTTGCAAAACATGCTCAGGTAAGTTATTTCTTATAGAAATTATTGGTGAATTATTTGATGAGTTATCTGGAACAGGTAAATCTACAATGTTAGGAGAGTGTTGTGACAGAGATGAATCAGATGTCAGATCTTGATATGTGACATCTGGAACCCCTTGATCATTTTTCTCATTAGTTTGAGTCTGCTCATTTTCACTAGACACATGATCAAAAAAGGAATAGATTTGAGAAGAGAGGGGAAGGAAGCATTATCCTGGGACATACTGAAAGGAAAGACATTTTCATTAAATACTACATCTCTAGATACATGTGTTTTCTTAGTGGCCATACTGAGCACTTTGTACTCCGTTACCCCAAAAGGATATCCAACAAAAACATGACGTGTGGTTATAGGTTCAAATTTATCTCTATAGACCTTGGGTACTGTAGGGTAGCACAAGTAACCAAAACTCCTCATATGAGAGTAAGTGGGTTTTCTGTTGTATAATAGTTCATATGGTGACTTGCCCTTGAAATGAGATGAGAAAACTCTATTTATTGTATAGATTGCACATAATATGCATTCACCCCAATATCGTAGAGGTAATTTTGACTAAAATAAAAGGGCTCTGGCAGTTTCTAACAAGTACTTATGCTTTCTTTCTACTATGCCATTTTGTTGTGGTGTATAGGGACATGTCTTTTGGCGGATGATCCCTTTAGAAAGAAAAAATTCACTTGCCTCTATGTTGTTAAACTCTAGACTATTATCTGACCTTATAGATTTGATGGTGGTGTTGAATTGGTTTTGATGGTGGTGTTGAATTGGTTTTGCATCATTTGATACAAAGCTTTTGATGACATGCAGGGCATTACTTTTTCTAGTTAATAGGTGGGTCCAAGTGGACCTACTATAATCATCAACCATTGTAATGAAATATTTGAAGCTATCACCAGTTGTCATGTGGTAGGGACCCAGATATCAACATGGATCAATTGAATGATTTTGGTAAAATTGGTAGATTTTTCTGGGAATGGCAATCTCCCATGTCTTGCCACTGGGCAGACAGAGCAGGTAAAAGGCAGTTTTTGTGAAAAAGATGTTGGAATGCTGGATATTCCCTTCATCCTGGCAAAGGGCACATGACCCAGTCTGTTGTGCCACAACACATTCATATCATTACTTTGAGAGATAGAAGAACTAATGTTATTCACAATGGGAAATTGCACTTTATTATTTGAGGAACATGTATTTACATCTGAATGAGATATGCAGTCATCCCTAGACAATGAATTATTTACAATGGAATGATGAAAATAGTGTGAATTGTGTGTGCAGCAGGTGGAAGAAGTAGAACTAGTAATTGAACTGTTTACTGTTGATTTTGAATAGTTGTTCATCATACACCTTGGCAGAGAAGATAAAGTCCATCACTGGCATTACCAATTTCTAGAGGCCTCTTGAATGAAGGGGCCTGCAGAAGACATATATTATCAGTAAAGGAAACAAAATTATGAGAAGTTGAACTGGTTAATGAATGAACTGATATAAGATTATATCTGAAGGATGCTACATACACGAGTTTGTGCAAAATGATCTTGGGAAGCAATGTCACACTTCCAATTTTTGTTACTTTAACCTTATATCCATTTGAAAGGACTACTAATCAGGGTTACAATAATGGTTAATAGAGATATATTGAGGGTTATGTGATTAGAGGCTCCTGAATCTAATATCCAAGATCCGGCCTTGTTTTTAAAACATTCACAAGACAATTTTCCAAAATCAATAGAAGAAGTGAAGACTATTATACCTGCAAAGTTCACAGCAACCAGTGACAGGATTTGTGAAGCCGGAACTCTCTCCTCTTGTCCCAATTTGAAAATGTTGCAACAAATTCAGGATCTGTCTATATTCCTTAGAGAGATTGACATGCCCTACCTCATCTACATCTTATGATCCATCCTTTCTAACTGGCATTGCTTCATAATGGAACTTCTTAGAAAAGCTTCGAAGACGGGACTAGTTTCAAGCAGAATTCGAATAAAGAAAAAGGTAGGGTCGGAGTATGCATCAGTAAGTGAAAGAAAAAGGAAGCTTTTACAGCTATATAAAATGAAAAGTAATCATCTAACAGAATATTAAATAATACTGTAGAATTAGTGGAAAAGTAGAAAGAAAGATTTTTTCTCTTTTAGCGAGGAAAAGAAAGAAGAAGTAAGGGTACCTTGCATACTGCTATTATTCTCCTTCCCTTGTTAAACCTTGCAACTTGATTCATGTTATGTCCTGCATTTGAAATTTGAGTGTGTGAATTTCCAAAGCTCTGAGGTTACCTGTGCAGTTTGTAGCACTTGTTCTTGGTATGCCCTGGTCTCTTACAGTAGTCACAAAATGGTCGAGGCCTATTGTCTCAAATGGAATTGTTATTGGCAGAGTAATTTGTTATGAAGGTACCAGATTTTGATGTGTTGACATTTAGGGAAGTAGACTAAAGAAATATTTGGTTATTTGGTTGGATCTCTATCTGCTTCTCATCTTGAATGAGCAGTGAAAAAGCTTGTGCAAGAGTTGGCAGTGGATTCATCATAAGAATGCTTCCACGAACGACCGCGTAGACCTCATTAAGTCCCATGAGGAACTGTATTAATCTCCTGTCCTGCTCGGCCTTGTGCATGCTCTCCTTGGCACCACAGGTACAGGTACAACTACAGTGAGTCTTCTTACTCAAAGTATTCAGCTCTTCCCAGAGCTTTTTCAACTTAGTGTAATAACCTGTAATGTCCAACACACCCTGGGATAGATCGTTTATTTCCTTTTGGATTTGGTACTGCCTAACACCATTAGTTTTATCATACCAATCCTCCAATTCTCTCCACAATTCAACAACATTATTAGCATATTCCACACTGTCTGCAATGTATTTGGAGAGTGAATTTAGCATCCAAGACGTTAGTATATCGTCGCATCGCTCCCACTAACGAAACCTTTGAGACTGAGAATCTGGTGATTTGCACTCCCCACTAATAAACCCTAACTTATTTTTGACGGACAAACCTCGCATGACACTACACATCCAAGATCCATACCCAGTTCTGTTGAAAGGAACTTAGATGAGCATCACTCTATGGTTGTTTAACAGATGTAGATAGAGCGGATCGCTTGGACCTATTCTGGTGCTCATCACGGCGGTGACACTGGTATCACCAACAGATGCATCTTCCTAATCTAGTACAACCATAAGTAGATGAATTTATTGTGTCGCACACTGATTTCAGGTGAAATTTGAAGAATCGGCTATTAGTTTTGCAATTCGAACGGACTAGGGCAAATGAAGATCGAACCTGAGAAAGGCCCAGAAGAAGAAAAAAACTAGTAGATGAAACTAAGAGAGCCGATGACAGCTAATTGACCATGAGCTTCCTTGCTCTGATACCATGTTAAATTTGTGATTGATGATGAGCTTGAAGCTCGATCTGGAGCTTCAATGAAAACCTTCTAGAGAGTTCTGTGAAAGAGAAACAAGAATTGGAAAAGTGAAAGCTCACTCTCATTTTTCAGTGTAGTACAAAGTATATACACGTGTGATACCAAAAACACAAGAGTTGGCCCACTAACTAACCCTACTAAGTGTACAACTAACTAACATTACATATGAAAGTATAATTATACAAGTCCCAACAATATGTGCGAAAATAAGCAAAAAACTAATTAAAGTGAATCCGAAGAAGTATATGTTTCGAACCTTACTGTACCTAGTGAAGAATAATTAAACATTTTGCATTAATAAAAAAGTATGATTTTGATCCCTCCATACTAGACTCTCGCAGATTTAAGGAACTATTACCATTAAATCATTTATCTATCCGTGTGCCATGCTAAATTTATATTTTCACTTAAACAATTTTTCTTTAACATATCATCTCTTAACTTTCTGAATTTTGTGTTATATAACATCTTCCATTAATTAAGGTCGCCGTGATTTAGAAACGATATTCACATCCAACAATCCTCATATTACAAATGTCATGATTAGAGTATTAAAACGTACAATCATTTCATTAATAGAAGCAAATATAGTTCTTCACGATAACATTAGTTTACAAGCTTGTTCGACTTGTAATATTTGGTTGTGCAAGCGTCGAAGCAGCCTTCTATTTTCTTTTCATCTGCAACCAAATTAAAGAATTCGTAAGTACATTCATCTACATATTACTGTGCTTTCATCACTGTACTACATGAGTTAGCATGACTTTAATGCATATACATAAAAGGAATTTTTTCCTATATACAAAATTAGAACAATATTTATCCGTTTTAGCTTAATTGGTTCTTTTGTTTCAAATAGTAGCTAGGGTTTTTTATTTATTTATAAACTATATACAAATTCGATCAAAATATATAATATACAATTTATATAGTACAATTTTTTATTATATAGAATCCGATCGCAACATGTAACTTACATACAACTTGCACATATATATTTTTTGTTATATACAAAATCGGTCAAAATATATAACTTACATATAATTTTATAAAACTTACACACAATTATATTATTTTACGTATCTTATCTTCCTCTTCGATTTCCAATCTAAAATTCTAACTAAAACCAACTCTAATATTCACTAAATCCCTCGAATTGACATATAAAAATCTAAAGGATATTCAATCGTTTGCAGTAACACTTAATTCAAACAGATAATAAATTTGCAAAATTCAATTTTTAAATTCAAATTTTATGAACTTTTCAAGGTTGTTAATAGAGATTTTAATGGATCTTAATTAGATTTATTTTTTTGATGAAATGATTGTGATCTTTTCTACAATATCTAAAGCACAATATCTCTTTAATTTGTTCACTTGAGTCTATGAGCTTGAAGCTTTAGTTATTGATGTTGTAAAACAAAAACAATTTAATTATGTTGTACAAACTTGAAATGCAGCATCCAAACATTTAGTCTATAAATTCTTTGAGAGGTGTGAGAAAGAGAAAAAGGTAGAGAGAAAATAGAAAAGATTGGAATCTAAAAAATGAAAAAGATTAGAGTAGTGTTTCTTCTTCCTCGTTTTTTACAAAACTTGTAGTAAAATTTCAAACAATAAATTAAATTTTGAATCCGTCTCTGAACTAACGTAATTTTGCGAAGAAAATGAGAGAGATATACCTGTGGTAATGTTGGAGCACTGCTCATAACAACTAGTGTTGTGAGTCATAGCTTCATAAATATTAGGAATTGTGCATCTTTTCAAGCATGCATGAGAACAGAAAACAGGTTCAACAGAAGTTAGACATGTTAGTCTGCATAATGCTTTACAAGATATTTTACTTTCACCCACATTGGCTTCAACATTTGATACCATCATAAATATGAAAAAGATTGCAAATACAAACACCCTTTTGAGATTCATGGTTGTATTTATTTTCTCCTTTTGATTTGAATATTTTAAAAAAAAATGGCAAAAATGATGCTATTTATAACTCAAGTTTTATCTGCATTTAAGAAAAGTATATAGATTGTGTCAATACACACATAATCTGATTTTTTTACTTCCTCTTTGTCCTTAAATTCTCCCATTAATACCTACTTGGTCAAAGTCAAAGAATGAATTAAACTTCTTTCTCTCATCTACTTGAGCTGTTAAGGCTGTTATGTTTTGACTTGACATAGATGCACGATATGATTCCAATTAGGGACTGTGACCGGCATATATTGTAGACTCACTTCACCCAAAAAAAAAACTACAATTTGATACTTCCTCTTGTCTATTTTGATGGTTATTTTTATACATATTAAGTAATTCATTTCTTAAATTTAATTGAAAATAAGATTGATCGTATTAATCTTAATTTGTTCATTGGAAATATAACAAATATTCGTAGACTATTTATTCCACGGGCACTTTGGAAAAAAAATATTAATTTATTCTTGATATCTGAAAAAATTAAATATTGTGGACCATAAAAAAGCTAAAAAAATTAATTAAAGTAGAGCGAAAAACCAAGCTTAACGACTCAAATTAACTAAGTCAAACAAGTTCAATTAATCCATGTTTAAAATTCAGATCAAAACATATATTTGGGAATCGAGGTATCATGAATGGTTCTACAAAAACTCATTATGATTACTGTTTTCTCTTGATTTTGCCCCATATTCATAGGATTAATCCCACTTTTCATTTATTTTACACGATTCAAATCCAGATCAATATTTATTAATTACTTGATGGTGAATATGAACAACCACTAAAGTAAACCGCACTAGTTAATTTGTTTGAATTTGGCTTTTCCTAGATATCGACAAGTGGCATTTATAGGTTAACAATTTACATCTATCTTTTGCAAAACAGTTTTGTTTTTTTTTAAAAAGTAAATAAAAAATACTGATTTGGTTGTTGAAAGACAAGCAAAGATGTCTTTTTTTGGATGAGATATTACAGTAACTCAACTTTTAACTTTGGCTCATTCAATCTAACAGCTGCATGCTTTGCTGTCTTAAGGAAGCAACCTTTCTTCCTTTAGTAAGTACTCTTTTTGAGAACACACATACACATCAAACTTTAATCTTCAATCAGAACAAGACATATCTGCATAGGTGGAAGAGAAAGCAAAGCCATAAATCCTATTTTGGTTGGTAAAGATGTACTCTCAAATAATATACTATGTTGGAGGAAGGCATGGTGAAGTGTGATAGTGATGTGAGTGATTTCATGCTGATATTATGCATGTCACACAATGCAAGAAGTTTACGTAGGGGGATGATGTATAGGACAAAAATACAAAAAAGGGTATACATTTATTAAGGCGCTTAATAAACGGCGTTATACCTGAACGTCTAATCAACTTCAAATGTAACGCTTTTTTAAAGGGTATTATATCTTAACAGGCAAAACGGACGTTAAGGTATATGTAATTTGGTCACTATACTCTTTTTTCCACTCATTTCGGTTATTTGAGTTCAAAAAATGACTCCTATAAATGCATTTTGCATTTGAGTTTCAAATGCTTAGTCACTGTCGAAATTCATGGTATGTATTGTTTAATTTAATCCAACAGATTTTACAAACGTATTCTTTGACCTACGCCACAGCGAGCTCAAAAGCACATATATATGAACCTGCAATTTGCCTCATACTACACTTCATATTTTTCGCCAAGCAGTGAGATTCGTGTAATAGGTTGTTATAAGAGTTAGGTCGGGTGCCTATAGTTAATAAGAAAAAGAAACTATATGTAAGGTGTAAATTATTCTTAATGGTGTAAGCTCTTTAGAAAAACTACACGGACTCGATCCAAAGTTAACGATATCAAACCACATTAAAAATGTCTATAACTAGTTTAGGTCAACAATTGAATAAAAGCAACACCGAGATGAGTAAAGAGATGGCAGTGTGATGGCATGGGGCTCAATTTACTGCCTTTACCCGGAGCTAGGAGATGAACACACACAAAGAAGTAGCTGGCTTGTGAGCTTTGGAGATCTTAAATACTCGGATGCTGCAGGTGGCACACGGTTAATCTCTAGATAAGTCCATGACTCATAGTGATGGGCTATGCAAAACTTAGTTTGAGGGGTTTGGTGATGGATCATGTGGAATTTAGATCGAGAGAGATTATTGAGTTTATAAACAAAGTTTCACCTTCATAGTTTATAAGAATATATGTTACATATAAGGTTTAGGATAAGGAAAAATAACGCGACACAACAAACATATACACTGTATTTACTATTTGTAGATGTACTTAGGAGTGTTCGTCGGTTGGTACGGTGCGGTACTTAGATATTTCAGTTCGGTATTTTTCGTATTCAGTTTCTTAAAATGCTATACCAATATCGTACCTAATTAAATTTGGTATGGTCGATTTTTGTCCTTTCAATTTCGGTTTATTTGGTTTAAATACTAACTAGTGCATAAAGCCATAGACTGTAATATTTTTAATTAAAGTACTCAAAAGTACAAAAATAAAAATGTTTGTTGATTAAAATTTTTCCAAAAAAAAACATCAAGTATCAACCCATAGAGAGAAAACTTTACATAAAGAATAAATTTGATCACTTTCTTAGAATTAATTGATGAACTTTGACGATTAAGAAAAATGAAATTTTAGAATTTTTATATTTATCTTATAATTAAATAATATGTGTATTGTTTAATATAATATATATGTGTTTCGATATTTTAGTTTAAAATACCATATACCATACCTAATACTATTTTTTTTAAAACTCAAACCAAATATCAAAATACCGAATATCAAATTTTTCATTTCGGTATAGTATTCGGTATTTACCAAATGCACAACCCTAGTTGTACTTTCAAAAAGATACCACTTGTAGCTATATTTAAATTTTATTGAAAATCCTCGTCTGAAAATATTGAAACAAGTGATCAATTGTTTTGAACTGAAATATGAGAGCAACAAGCTCTCGTAGCTCAGTTAGTTAGAACACCCACTTAGTAAGCGGGGGTCTTGAGTTTGACTCTCAACGAGGTCATTCTATTTTTTTTTTTTTTTTTGTATTTCTCTATTTTGCCTTGGGTGTATTCGTTGCGAGAACGAACAAAATCCATACAGGTTGTATCCTTTGTATACATTTCTTTATTTTACCTTTAATGTATTCGTTGCACGAACAAATACAGTTTATACGAGGTGCATTCCTTGCGCGAAGGGATACAGTTGACACATGTTGTATTCGTTGTGCGTCTGAATACAAGTAATACAAGCTGGTAATAATTGAACAATATTTCAGAATATTAATTAGGCAAATTATAGTTGCATATATGATTATTAGGATCTAAAATGTAGTGTTTTATTAAAATTCTTCTACTCTTAATGGTGTGACTAGGCCTTTGGTGAAAACTTACGGTCTTGTTCCAAAGTGAACATCACACTCAAAGGTGGAGTTAGGATTTTAAACTTATGAGTTCAGCATTTTAATCGCCTTAAGTTACTGGATTACTGTCACAACCCAAAATCCAACTAGTCGTGACGACACCTACCTAACCTGCTAAGTAAGCCAATTTATCAATAATCCAGTCTTAAGGAGATCTACTGAGAAAATAAATGATGAAATAACTGAACTTTTATACAAAATTCTCAAGGATTGGTAGTACAAATCATGAGCTTCTAATATTTAGAGTTTACTAAATTGGTATGAAATTAATACATCATCTGTTTGAAATGTACGTAAACAGATTTTAATAAATCTAAAGATACCATGAATAAAAGGCAGCTACAATCGAACGCAAGCACATCTTCAAAGCCAGCTCCCGCCATACACAACAACATCAGCTCCAAAATATGAATGCAAGGTGCAGAAGTGTAGTATGAGTACAACCGACCCCATATGTTCAATAAGTAACAAACCTAACCTTATGTTGAAAGCAGTGACGAGCTTAGAAACTGTCAGATTCCAACACCAACAGCTAAGAACAGCTCGTAATAATATAATGAAACAATACAAGTAATACTCAAAAATATGATGCTCAGTGTTGGTTGATTTCCCAATGCACACGCAAGTGTACGTGGTCGACAAGTAATATAG